>SNQJ01S0001857.1:324051-354990 GCA_010110895.2 Picea sitchensis
AATTGGAGGAAAGAAAAGAAAAAGGTTTATGATTTAATTGTGACAGCAAGTACAGTAAGGGACATAAGTGTGGTGAGAAGAAATTATTCTACATAGATTGTGAAGAGGAAGAAGAACGTGAAGAAGAACAAGAACCATATCAAGATAAAAACATAGAAGAAATTTCGTCTGAAGAGTTGGATCCCATGATATCGTGTAATGCATTGGTTGAAATTAGCACTCCGCAAACCCTCAAGATCGAAGGATATATCAAAAAGAAAAATTTAATAGTCCTGATTGATTCAGGCAGTACTCATAATTTCATTCACTATAAATTAGCCAAAGCTCTCAATTGCTTTGTATATCCAACTCCAGAGTTATAAGTAATTATTGCAGATGGAGGAACTATCAATTACTAAGGAAAATACAATAATATCAATCTTACTATGGGGGAATATTTAATGAATAGTCCAATGATTTCTATACCCATGGGTGGTGTTGATGTTGCACTAGGAATCCAATGGTTACAATCATTAGGAACAATGGATTTTAATTTTCAAGAACGTTTCATGAAATTTTCATTGGAAGGAAAAGAAATTGAGTTAAGAGGTATCATAGGGAAACTAGGTAAGGTGATAAGCTCTAATGACATGACAAAATTATTGAAAAAGGGGCATCAAGGTGTTATTGCAAAACTATGCTCACTAGATGTTCAAACATATAAGCCATATATTCCTCTATATCTCTAAGGGATCATTGATAAGCATTCCAAAGTATTTGAATATATTCCCAAAGGTCTTTCACCCACTTGAAATAATGATCATGATATTCACCTAATTCTTGGGAGTGTTCCTCCTAACATCAGGCCATATAGATACCCTTATGCCCAGAAGAGTGAAATTGAGCGCATGGTTGAAGAAATGTTAGAGGATAGCATTATTAGACCTATCAAAAGTTCTTACTCTGCACCGGTGGTAATGGTATTCAAGAAAGATGGCTCATGGCGTATGTGTCCATATTATAGAGAGATCAACAAGACCATTATTAAAGATAACTTTCTCATTCTCGTAATTGATGAATTGTTAGATGAACTACATGGAGCAATCTATTTCACAAAGTTGGATCTTCGTTTAGGGTATCATTAGATTAGAATGAAGGAAGAAGATATCCCAAAAACAACATTTTGAACTCATGAAGGCCATTATGAATTTTTGGTCATGCCTTTTGGCCTTACAAATGCACCTTCCATATTCCAAGGGTTGATGAATTCCATTTTCAAGCCCTTCCTTCAAAAATTTGTGTTAGTATTTTTTGGTGATATACTAATCTATAGCAAGTCTTGGCAAGATCATGTGCGACATGTTGACAAGGTACTACAGCTACTAAAGGAGCAACAACTATATTCCAAACCATCCAAATGTTTCTTTGGAGTGAAGGAGGTAGAGTATTTGGGCCATATTGTATCTCATGAAGGTGTCAAGGTAGACCCTAACAAGATTAAGGCCGTGATGGTCTGGCCGATTCCCAAAACATCGAAAAATCGTAGAGGATTTGTGGGTTTGACAGGTTACTACCACAAGTTTGTTTAGCACTATGGAAGAATAGAAGCACCTTTAATGACACTAACTAAGAAGGATGCATTTTCATGGACTCCAGAGGCAAATAAAGATTTTGAACAACTTAAAGAGGTGATGTGCAAAGCTCTTGTCTTGACCACTCCAGACTTTACAAAAACCTTTATTGTGGAATGTGATGCCTCAGGAAATGGAATTGGTGTTGTCCTAATGCAAGAAGGAAGGCCCTTGGCTTTTGAAAGTCGACCACTCAAGGGAAAGGACTTACACAAAACCATCTATGAGAAGGAAATGATGGAAATAATACATGCATTGAAGAAATGGCGTCCTTACCTAATAGGTAGGCACTTCAAGGTCAAAATAGATCATGATAGTCTTAAATACTTCTTGGACCAAAGACTATCTTCAGAAGAATAACAAAAATGGGTAACCAAGATATTGCATTATGATTTTGAAATCATCTATAAAAAAGGGAAGAAAAATGTTGTGGAATATGCACTCTCAAGAAAGGATGAAGACGTTGAGGCCTTTCTCTATGGTATCTCGATCATCCAACCTGATCGGAAAATAGAAGCAAGGGATGAATGGAAGAATGATGAAAAAGTGTGGACTCTCATTCAAAGGTTGCAGCAGGATTCCAGTGCATCAGATGCATTTACATGGAAAAATGATTCACTATGATACAAAGATCACTTATATTTATGTAATAACTCCCAACTCAAACAAAAGGTACTATTGGAATTGCACACCTCTCCAGTAGGAGGGCACTCATGATTTTTGAAAACCTACCATAGTGTCAAGAAGGATTTTTTGGGGATGGCCTAAAAACTGATGTTCAAATATTTGTGGCAGAATGTTTAGTTTGCCAACAAAATAAGGTTTAAAAAATTAATACCTCGGGTATTTTACAACCATTAGCCATCCCAAGTCAGCGTTGGGAGGAAGTTTCCATGGATTTCATCACAGGGTTACTGAAGTTTGAAGGAAAGAGTATCATCATGGTTATTGTTGATAGACTGACCAAGTACGCACACTTTTGTGCACTCTCTCATCCCTTCAAATCCAGTACAGTTTCCACAGAATTCATGGAGATAGTTCAAAAGATACATGGAAGCCCAAAGATTATTGTAAGTGACAGAGATCCCATCCTCACTGGACATTTTGGGACAAAATTATTTTCTTTTTTGGGTACTCAATTGGCTTATAGCTCATCCTATCATCCTCAATCTGATGGAAAAACCGAGATAGTGAACAAATGTCTAGAAGGCTACCTTCATTTCTTTGTCTCTGATAAACAAACATAATGGTTCAAATGGTTACCCTTGGAAAAATGGTGGTATAACACTTCCTTTCATATTGCAACAAAAATGACACCATTTATGGAACTCTATGGATACCACCCTCCTTCGATCACTTCTTCTCTAAAAGAAAAATATAAGGTTCAAGTAGTGGAATATCACATCGAGCATCAACAACAAGTTCTCCAAATATTAAAGGACAACCTAACCATGGCACATAATCACGTGAAACAACAAGTAGATCAACATTGTAGTGAAAGAAGTTTTGAAGTAGGGGATTGGGTGTTTTTAAGACTACAACCATACAAACATATGTCCCTCAAGAAAGCCAAGAAGGATAATAAATTATCACCAAATTACTATGGCCCTTATAAGGTGTTGCAAAAGATTGGTACTATGGCATACAAATTGGAGTTGCCTGCATCTTCACGAGTACACTTAGTTTTCCATGTTTCATGCTTAAGGAAGTTTATAGGTGACAAGATCCCAATTCAAACTATATTTCCAGAACATGACGAGGAAGGAAAAATCATATTGGATCCTGAAGCCATCACTGACACAATAATTCGCCAGTTGAGGAATAGATCCATTTCAGAGTATTTCATTAAATGGAGGAAACTACCGGCTAAAGATTCCACTTGGGAAGATGAGTCTTTTATACAAAATCATACAGAGTTATTCAAGCATTGCGAACAACACTTGTCGCAAGGGGAGGGGCATGTTAAGTCCTAAATAGTGGCTCATTACCCCTTAATTGGGGCATATTACATTAGTAATGTAATTTTATTTATGTCGGATTTAGTCCATTAGTTGTAATTATACCTCCTAGTCTCCTATATATACCAAGGAGACATTTTCATTTGGAATCATCTTGTATTTGGACATTTATGTGGGCATAAGGAGGTTTCCCCCTTGAAGAGGCTTATTATCTGAATTTCTCTCTTTTTCAAGGCGTTGAGTACTTATTCTGAGTTTTTTCTGTGTTATATTGATATTTGGTTCCTAACATTGTTTCTTCACTATCATATCTTCTACGATGGCTACTCTCCAATCCACCTTATTAGTTTCTCCTTTTGAACATAAATTTATTAGTGCCATCTCTATTAGACTCATCTTCGAATACTTCCCTCTATTCATGATCATAGAAGCCTCTTGATCCTAAGCATCCTACATGGTCATATTGTACCATGACTCCTTGAAAAACTTGGAAAGTTGCTCCTTCCCACTTGAACATAAAGTTTGAATCCTTTTGAGTTGCTCAACCTTTGGATCTACCTGCTTCTTGTCCTATTTCACTTTTCTTATTTCTAGAACTTGCATAAGATCTCTCTTAGACTATAAAATATTCTCTCTCTAACTCTAAGAAGAACTTAAGTTTCTGAGATAAATCCTCTAGGATTGATCAATGCCTCTCCATCTTGGAATAGTACATCAAATCCCTTCTTCTCAATCACTGATATTGAGAGCACACTCCACTTGAGTTATGGAACCCATAACATGTCCATCACTCTCAACATTCCTCTTGAATCCATCGAGAATGGTAATGTTCCAAGTCCCTTTATTCCATTCTTGGTTCCCACACTAAGTTCCACATGCACACCAGAGTCTTAATCTATGAAGCTCTCAAAAAACTCTTGTTATCCTATCATATGACATTTGGCTCCACTATATATTATCCATGTACTCACCGATATGGTTCCCAAGGAAGTATGGGAAAAAAGTAAGAACTCTAGCGATGAGCCTTTACCAATGCAGCTACCTTTGGTTGTGTCTCATTTCCACCCTTGTTCTTATTCAAACATTGACTTGCATAGTTCCCAAAATTGTGAAATGCATAACACTTGACTTTACTCATGTCCTTCTTCTTACCGCCTTGAGAGGTAGACTCTCCACTAGAAAAAATCTTGAACTTTACCTTCTTTACCTGACTGGCAAGAGCAATGTTCTCATCATCATTCTTGTATTGACCTCCATTCAGATATTCATCTTGAAGTTCTTCTTGAATGAATTCATACCACAACCTTGACCAATCAAGGATCGTATCTCATGCCAAAATCCCTTTGATGAATGGTGTCCACTCCTTCGTGAAGCTTTTGAGCATGAGCCTCACCAAATATGAACCATACACTATTTCTCTGATTGCATCTAGTTCAACTTGAAACTATCAGATATGGGAGGGACAAGTTGTCACTATGCCTGATAATGTCATATTTGTGTCTATGAGCTTCTCTCTCAGCATCATTTTGTGATTCTCATTTTTACTCTGAAATAAACTCTTCAGAGCCTCCCACATGTACCTAGAAGTTGTTTTCCCAATAAATGATGGATCAAATGATCCTTAACTCCATATATAATGATGCAACCAACTTTCACATCCTTCTGATTATGGATGACCAATTCTATTGCATTTGTTGTAGGAGTGATCTGAGTATTAGAAAATTCTCAAATCTCATTCTCCATCAACACCAACATGATTCTCTCCTTCCAAAAAATATAGTTGGAAACCCCATCCAACCTAACCTCAAACTATAATCTAGTTTCCATCTCCAATATTTGATATGATAACCTTTTGTCGAAACTTCCCCTGTATTGTCTTGTATGACCCTATACGCACATGTCACCACTGCAACCCACATATGTACGTGAATTTCCCTTTTAAATCCTACATATGTATGCACCTATGCTTACGGAAACCCACATATATGCACATGTCTCCAAAGAGACAGACATATGTATGTGCATTTTCTTTATGTAGCATTCATACAACCCCATAAAAATGTAAAACTCTAGTTCTACCTCTTTACAATTGTTTCCCTGAAATCCATCCTTCGATTTCAACTCATTGGTTATGGATCTCCTAATATCTCTTACAAGTATAATAAATCCACTATGGATCTGAGATCTGACTTCCCTTCAGAGCATGTGCTATGATACCATGTTGATTTTTCTCCTCAACCCAACACCCAACAATTAATTCCAAATAAATCGCTTATTGAATAAAATCATAGTTGAGTAATCAACTAAACATTACATCAGAAACATAAATAAGAAAACCAAAATCTCACACACAAGAAAAAAATATTTTTGGGTAGAAACCCTTGGGAAAACCCATAAGTAAATATAAGTACTAAGATTCTTTTATTATGGTCAAATCATGGCTCCCATAACAATAATAATGGCCCACTAAGAGAAATGCAACTATAGATAAACATGGAAAAGTATGCACATGTCATACGAACCAGATCTGCCATGTGTTTCGAGGTGTATGCACCTTTCCTTAAGAACCCTAGTGTATACGCACCTATCTACACTAACACCCCATACCCAACCATAAGGATTGTACGACAAACTTTGTACAGTTTGACCCTTTCCTGTCTCTTTTCTCTATTGAAACCCACTTGTGATTTCCTCTATTCTCTCTTCTCCTTGACCTAATTTATAGATGGAATTCCTTCTCCACCTATCCAAGATCTCTTTGAATCACAGTCCTTCATCATCCAACTCTCTCTGGATGAAATTATATTGACTCAATAAATGAGAACTCCTCACTCATACAATGTATCATGTGTAAGCAAAATTCCTTCATTGCTTCTAGACTCTTTAATGAGTCCACACTAGCAAAAGTACTTATTTGTTATACTTGTTTGAAGAGTATCTTCTCCTTTTCCCTATCCTTTCTTTTATAATATTTAGTTATGACCTAACCCTAATCTCTAAAGTTATTGATGGTTGAGATTAATTCTCACCTCACTTGAGATCAACGACTATTATTTAATTTACTAATGCTAATTAAATCATTTCCTTAAATAAAACTCAACTCACTAATAAAATTGATTTACTTTTATAATTACTTTAATTAAAGTAAAGTCTCAAGGTAGAAGGATTTGGAAAATTTTCACATGATAGACACAAGACAATGTGGAAGTACCTATCCAATGCTACATACATTAACATGGATAAAAAAGGACTATGATTTAAGGAGATCTTCGATAGTTGGAGAAGGACTTTCATCTAGAGATCAGGTCAGGGAAAAGAGAGAGTAGAGGCAACTATAAGTGGGTTTCAATAGATTGGGGTTGCAGAAACAGGGTTGCACTGTAAAGAGCTTACCATACAGTGTTTGATTCAGTGTACATAGATTTCAGTGGAGACCAACTCCTATACATGATTTTTCTTAAGAAAAGGCGTATGTACATCTCAAGAAACATAAAAAACCTAGGTCCTACACTAGATCAAGAGTTGATAGAGTTTGTAGGTACTATTTATAGTTTTATGTATTTCTCTGTGAGAAATTTTCCCAGGTACGGAAGCCCTTGTCAGATTTGAAGTTATTTGAATGATAAGCTTAGTTGATGGGAAAAATATATTTGTGTCTTGTGCATGAGATTTTGGTTTCTAGTATTGCCCTCGCTATATTTATTTAGTTGATTATTTTAGAAAGTGTAGTATATTTTGTGAGTTGCTATTTTGATTTACAATAAGGACACTCCAAAAAGGATGATTTCTATTCATAAATATTCATGAACTTTTTATGAATCATAGGATGGTGGGTTATGAGAGAAATCAAGGTCAATGAACTCTAACCAACCAATTATACAGAGAAAATGACATAAAACTTAAGAATACATAACTAACCCATATAACAAAATACTTTAAAGAGACTAAATCTTAGAAAATATATAGTTTTTTCACCTCCAAATTGATTGATTAAAGTTGGTCCAGAGTGTGTAATTTATCTTTTTACATCTCTATATACCTTTTTTTATTCATTTAGAGAAATAAAACCCTTCTCTATGCAAAAATACCAAAAATGGTTTTATATAATGAAGAGGTCAATATTATAGGAAATATTACAAGGTACAGGGTTGTAGAAAAGTTGTACATCTGTCTATACATTTTTTTATAGTGAAGTTTGAAACTTAAAACCCTTTATTGTGCAAAAAAAAGAAAAATTGTCTTGTAGGACAAAGAGAGAAAATTTTGTGTTGGTGTAAATGTTTCCTTGGTGCAAAATTCACACCAGGCTACACTAAAATGCATGCCCAGATCTCAAAGCTCATTCAACTCAAGTAGTTCAAATTTTAAATGATTTTTTAAGTCATTTTACATAAGTATGTATACATTTTTCTGCATTTGCAGTCATAAAAGACTATGTTGTGCAATAATAGCCAAGATATGCCTAATAAAGCCCTAAAAATGCATAACTTGTTTGTAAAACGTAAGCCAAGGTTTTATTCTCCCTTATATTTGAGTTATAAAACTTGTTGGGGTTGTGGTTTATCATATTAGACCTATGCATATTGTTAATTTTGCAATTGCTAGTTTAAAAAGAGGTGTTGTGCAAAAGAGACAAATTTTTCCTTATAATTCGGAAGGTCGCAATTCTAGTAAGTGACCAAATTAAAATGCATTCCCAAGCTTCCATGTAGCTCCAAATGTTTTATATAAGTTTTAATATGGAGATAGATATATATAAATTCCAATTGAAGAACATGATAGCTTTCTTTCATGCACCTAGATTTGGGATTTCAAGTAAATGTGAAGGCAAATTGTCCGAGAGTAAAATGCATGCCCTACTATCAATTTTGAGACAAATTGTGTTAGGGGCCTAACCTCACTAACCCATCACGTAGGTAGAATAATATAATTCCATTTAATAAAGGCCAATATTAATAAGGCCTAGCAATAAGGAAGAATAAGTCAAATGTAAGAAGACCTAATAGAAGCTTCCACTTCTAGAAGGATCTTCCTCTAGATTATTCTTTTGGATAGATAGATTTAGTATAAATAGGAGTAGAGGGTATGAGAAATATTTTCTTGGATATTATTGTAATAGATATCTACTATGTTGTAGGTTTCCCCCTCGAAGAGGCAAGTGAACATTGCTATCAATAATCAAAGTGTTATTTCTGGTGTTATTATGGTATTATTCTGTTATTATTCTGGTAGTATTATGGTTATATAATTGTTTTTCTGCCATTTCTAGCTAAAATGTTTTTTTTATGCATACTATTTTATATCTAGAATACAACAAGGGGTATCAGAGCACCTTCCTCGACATAAAATTGTGGGTTAAATTTTTTGAGGGTATAGACATATTCTGACGTCTTAAAGCTATAGAGATTTCTCATTACGCGCATAAACCCATGGTCGGGGAGTCATACATGCAGGAAATACGAGAGGTACTTAAGAGAACATCTATTGGCCACCCCTGTAACCCCTGTTGGTACCCCTTCGATTGGTAGTGCATCAGTCAACACCTGTATACGGATCGACCTAGATATCCTGAAGCCCTCCATAGATAAACCGATCAGTTTCCTAAATGATATAGTTCCACCAAGAACACCACTCAAGAAGATACTCCCTAGTACCTGGGTAGTCGGGTAGTACGACTAAGGGCACAGTCTATACTCCTTAGTTGGTGCCTTGAGATATTGGTCGGAGTACTATGTTGAAGAAAATATATGAATTTATCTTACTCAAGAATTTTTGGATCTTGCTTGGCTAAGGAAAGATAGTCGGGAATATTTCCCTGTGTTTATAGCCTCAAAATGTATTTCCCAATCCACAAGTATTAATTACAAGGGCTTAGGTTGATTTTTTAAATAAAAAGATTGTTGCAAAATATAACATTTTTATATAATTTTATGAACATATACAGATTGCAAAAAGTAAATGTGGAGATCAAAAGAAAAAAATAACCAAGTCACAGACTAACACAAATGAGACAGAATAGAAGTCGCTTTATTTCGTTCCAAGAAATCAAAAGTATATTTCTATTTACAAAAATCTATGTGGGGGCATGGTGTAAATTCTAACCTTGTACAATGTCTACTGTAAACAGATATTCAAAAAAGAACACAAAAGATACAATGGCAAATACAAACATTGCACAGAGATTTTTCCCCTGGAAACCCAAACCGGGAAAACCAGCATATATTATATGCATTCATTGTGTTATATTGTTTACAATACAATATACATATAGGATCCAGTGACATCCAAAACCCTAACCCAATGACTTGGATTAGTCCAAAACCCTAATTCCTTAACCGAAAATAGAAAACCATCGAAAAAAACCATGTGCCGAAAAAACCACATAAATACATGACATGTTTCTCGAGGTAGGTATCACGTTTCCCGAGGTGGAATTTTTTTTTAATAACACTATTACTAATGAAAAGAATATAACACATACCCAACACATGGACCAAGGTCAAACTTAGATATCCCCAATGAAAACCATACAAAAGGACTCTGACAAGAAGTAAAAACTGAACTTTAAAATCTGGATCAACTTGCCACAGACTGTTGCCCACTTGACTATGCACAATATCCTTTATCAGTCATGAAACTCAATTCATAAACAGACAAGTCTACACAGAATATCAAAGATAGATCAACACCTCTGAAACAAGCATCTGAATGATATGGTTCAACTTTGAACCTTGTTGTCTACAATAGGACCCTACTGTCAAAAGAGAATTAGGAATTTAATGAATTGCAAAATGACTGAAAACTGAACTATCTCAATAAAAATCAAGAGAAAACCTTTTTATGCTTTCTCCTTCTATTTTCCCCAAATCAGTTGAAGTACTTCAAATACCTCATTTAGTTAAGTTAACTAAAACTTAACTAATTTTAGTTAAGGGAAGTAATAATAATAATAATAATTAAGGGTCTTTTATTAAATAATAACTAAGTAGGTGGGACCCCTTGTGATTCCCTTTATTTCTTAACAAAAATAAACACAACTAGACAACCAATAAAACACACGCCTCTGTTGGATTACTGAGAGGGGGGGCTGAATCAGTAATAGAGAAATTCAATCTTTTTAACCATAATATGAAAGTGTTATATCAATGTATCATTATCATCCAATAGTTGCAGAGTAAATAAACAATGAACAAATGAGTAATCATACACATACACAGTACACCATTATTTTTCCGTGGAAACCCAAAGCGGGAGAAAACCACAGAATGATTTTTCTTATATGTCTTTAAGAATTACATTCATTGGAAGCACCAACTTCATTTGTTTTCCAGCTACAACTAGAAGGAGGCTCCAAACCCCTAATTTCTCAGGCTACAACCTGAGGGAAGCTCAAAATCCCCAATTATTTGGCTACAACCAGAAGGAGGGTACGACCCCCTATGTTCTTCGGCTACAACCAGAAGGTGGCTACAACCACATGTCCTTGCCCCGTCCAACTGCCCTGAAATACAAGTGTTACACATTATTTTCGTCATCCCTATGACCGTTAATGATGTAAACCTATATGTTGCCTTCAGAGGGGTTAGTGGCCTGAATTCCTGAAGAAATAAGGGAAAAGAACTTTTCCTGAGAGAAGAAGTTGTTTTTTCCTCTATAAAAACCCTATTAAAGAGGATTTTCATAGGATGCTCTATACATAGGGTGTGGAAATTCTTGGTTTTCGCAAGTTGTACTAAAGCCAGGCTGTGAAGTTTCTATAGGCTGCACTATGTCTAGGGTGTGGAAATCTTTGTATGTGGGAAAAATGAGCATCTTCTCGATGCTTCTAGAAGGAGAAGCTTCTATGATGAGGTGGCTTCTGAATGGTTTGGATCTTACTCGCTTTCATGATTTAGTGGGATCATCCTAACCTCCTCACCTTATCCTCTTCATCTTATAAAAAGGGGAGGAGCTCTCATGGAAATGGTTAGAGGTTGTTTTGGCTTGAGATTATTAGCTTGGTCAAAGTGGTTTTAAGCTTGGCTTTGTTAAGGTAGATTGTGAGTAGTTATCAGATCCATGGTCTCAGAATCGTTGGAGCAAGAAGTGTGTGGGAAGGAACCTTATGACATCAATGCATTCGTTTGTAATCTCTCTTCCTATTATTTAATATAATACAGTGGCATGCTTCTTTCCCATAGAATTATCTTTATTTTATTGCATAATTCCTTGATCATATCCATAGGTTGTCATTGAATATACTTTTACTTCTTTCACTTTGGTTGGTTTGTGTCTCACTGCAGGATCAGTATCACAAGAGCACCAGAGTGAAACAGGAACAACAAAGACATAAGGAAGAGACACTTAAAGGTATGTCTCTCATCTTTTGTTTGGTAGTAAATTCGATGATTAGAGACTAGGGAAAGCATCATGTTCTGTCTTGTTTTTTTCTAGATCTAGGTGGATCTAGGGGGATTGATTTGTGTCCGCACTTAATGATTAGCCCGATAAAAGAATTGGTGACTCCACTGGGGAACGATTTTTTTTCCTATTTTGTCTTCTTTTCTTGCTTTGATTGTCTGGGTTTGTTTCTCAGAGTCTATGGGGGATTCATCTAGACTCTTTGGAACTAAAAGTTCATTTAGCCTCTATGTCCTTCTTCCAATTTTCTCTGATTTACAGATATTTCCACATTGTATTCTATATACATCCTACAGAAACCTTTGATCATCGCACCCTTACTGTTTATCCCAGTGCGTACTTTCCACATTCTGCCCATTTCTAGCCTGCAGAAACTATTGATTTCTACACTATAACCTACTGTTGGTCTGTGATGGTGTCTATAATTTGTTATGGATTGGGTCTTGTTGTCTTCTGATGCCCGATTTTGTTTTGATGACCTGGGATGAACTTTTGGAGTCTGTATTTGACGGTTTATAGTCTGCTTGACAATGTTTGAGTTGATTTTAGCCATCTTTGCTTTGTTTTCTTTTGAAAGATTTGGTCTCTTTCTTTAAGTGTCTTTCTATTACAAAACATTTGTTTTTCTCTAGAATTGTTTAATGAAAGACTTTATTTTTCTTTTATTGAATAGTTCATGTTAAAAGAGAAACTTTGTTTGGGTTGCTTTTGTTTTGAATAAGTTATCTATTGCTTTCAATGTCTCTTTAAAACAAAAAAGATCTAATTTCTTGCTTTACATTAGATTGGAGGGATACTTGCATTTGAAGTAGCAAAATTTCATGGTTTTTGGCATTTTTTAGTCTCAAATTAGATTGGGGGGTCCAAGAATCGTGTATTGGTGTACAGTCTCTTTTACTCATTTCTTGAGAATCTTGATATTGATGAGTTTAATAAATTTTGGGACATTGTGCATCTGGGAATGATAAAAAAATTCTCCTTCTCGTAGCATAGATTTCATTGAAATGAAAAAATTGCATCTTCATCTCTTTGCATAGCTTTTGAGTCGGTCAAAACACCATATTGTCCACGTCATTTTCCTCTTGAGTAACAACAGCCTTAAAAATAAAGTGCTTATAAAAATTGATTAGACATTTTTATATTTTCTAGTAGCAAACCTACATTAGATTAGTTGTAGGGATTTGGAATAGGTGTGAAAGATAACTTTCCAAAGCTACAAACAAACATAGAATATTACATTAGGGAATGGTGAAATCCACTTATTACATTTTGTCTTGGGAATCCCTTCTAACACAAGGGTCAATCACGAGGTCACATTGAGACCGGCAGAGTTACTCACCCTGCTTTGTTGGTCTTGGTGTAGAGATTGCACATATTATGGGGGTCGCTTGAAGGTATACCCACAATTATGAGTGGAAGCCTTTCAAGATGATTTCAGGCTAGATACCCTTCCTTTGCGCATGGATCAGACTATCGACTTTTTCCCTAGGCATCATTGTAATAATTGGTGACTTTAGTGGCCTATATTCTTAGGTTATTTACACAAGGTGACTATGGAGGGGAAAGTCTTCATGGTACCTAGAATAGACGTTGGTCAAACTCACTCGTGCTCCTTGGAGGGTATACCCATGATTATGTGTGGGAGCTTGCACTAGAGTGTAAGTCCGTTAATCAGGTTGTCAACATAACTTTTCCACCTGCTCTATCTCATCCCTTTATTACATTGTTCCCGCAACATTGGATTTCATTACCAACTAGTGTCGTCATTGTGAGAAGTTTTTGTTTGTTTGCTTGCTTACTAGATTTTTAGTGTGTGCTGGTTTTTTTCCCTAGCAAACTCTAGGAGGATATTTATTTAATGGTGTCAATTCTTGGAACGACCAATGAAGGAACCCTTGTGCCAGGGGAACCTTTTGTTTTTCCTTCTTACAGAAACATTGGTCCTCCTCACATCGCTACTTTGAGCCTTCCAGGTCTCACAATTGGATTTCCGGTGTGGTTTTTTTCCACTCAGGTAATCCCGAATGCAACTAGTACTTATGTTGTAAGCACTTCCCCCCAAGAACATCAACCTCATGTTGATCCTTTTCCTTCTTCACTAGTAAGATATTCTTCACCTTCTCCACTTGCAAGGTCTTCTTCCATTTTATCTTCTTCGTCGAATGAAAGATTTGAAGCCAGTAACTCGGTGGATAAGAAGAAGAAGAAAAGGAAGAATAAGAAGAAGAAAAACAAACAAGGGTCCAAACTTCCAACCACTATTGGACATGTTGGAAAGAAACCAATTATTGTTAATCATGCTGGGAGTGTTGATGATGTCAAGATCACACAAACAACCCATAAACCTAGGTACCCTTGCAGGCTTTGTAAGGGTAGACATCTTATTAAGGATTGCCCTAGTCTATCCAAGGTTATAGAAGTATGGTATATACACCCTCACCAACCCATGTCTTCAACCTCTGGAAAACATGTTGATGACCTCCCGTCAACTAGTCAGGATACCATTGGGAAGAAGAAAAGTAGAGTCAAGTTTCCTTGTAGTTTATGTGGTGGGAGTCATCAAACTCACCTTTTGCCTCGTATGGATGAAGCCTCAAAATTACAGGAAGACATGACTGTTTCACAGGCCCAACTTCCATTCTCTTATCACAATCTTACTCTCAACCCACCTGTAGTTGACGGAATAATTAATTTGGTCCCTTCATTGGTCAGTTCGGTTGATCATGTAGTCAATATGGTCATGTCCTTAGTTGAACCAGTTGACCAAGTGGTTGCTTCAATCCCATCCTCGGTTGATCCCACTCTCCTGTTAGAGAGTGCAACCCAAGCGGTCGATTCCTTTCCACCCGTCGATCTCACTCTCCTACCAGAGAGTGAAACCCAAGTGGTTGATCTATTTCCACCTGTCGACCCCATTCTTTCCTTGGAGAATGAAACCCAAGTGGTCAATTTGACGTCGTTATCAGTCGATCCTACTTTCCCGCTAGAGAGTAAACCTGATATTGCCCATGTTTTTCTCATTGATACAGAATCTTCCGTGCTGGGGGGGCATTCCTCCTTCTTCTGTGGAACCTCCCCCAAGTAATGAAGTCATCCTTTTTAATTGGGGTGTGCTAACTGGACCTTGTCTTCCCTCTCATATTCTTTTCTAGACTAAAATATAGGTTTGTGGTCGGGACGTTCCTCAGACATTGATAGATGAAGGTGCGTCTTTTATTATTTTGTCCTCTATTACTTGGCAGGCTTTGGGTTGTCCTCATCTTGCACTGGTTACGCAAAATCTATTAGCTTTTAACAGAAGAACCATTCAACCTTTAGGGACCCTTCCTCAGTTTCCTGTAACTTTGGGAGGGAAAACTATCTTTATTGGTGTCATGGTAGTCCAAGACCCCTTGGATTTCGCTTTACTCCTTGGGAGGGATTATGTCTATGCCATGAAAGCTATTGTGTCCACTCTTTTTCGTGTGATATATTTCCATCACAATGGAAGAATTGTGACTATTGATCAACTTTCATTCATCGGTCGTGACTGAATTACCTCCCTAAATGGTTCTTATATGCAAACGGTATCGCCCCCACCACATGTCAATTATGTGGCATTGTCTCCCATGCCTTCAGTTGCTGATGCAGATGAGCCTCTCACTGTAAGCTCACTCCCTTATGACTTGGATCTGGTAGTTGAAATGGTAATCTCTTCAATAGGGATATTGGAGCCTGATCTCCTTACCCCTATTATGGCCCTCGATATGTGTTCCTTCCAGAATGTGTTTCTTTGGTCGAGTGAAGATCTCTTGGAAGCCATGACCGAGTTTTGTCCCTTGACATGGTGTCCTTCCAGAGCATTGTCCTCATGGAAGCCATGATCAAGAAAATTCTGTTGAGCATGGTTTTCTGATTTCAAGCTCATTAAAAAATGAAACCAGCCTTGAGCATAGGTTTTCTGATTTCAAGCTCATTAAAAAATGAAACCATCCTTGAGCATGGTTTTCTGATTTCAATCTTGTTAAAAAATGAAACCAGTTACGAGGATAGTTTTTTCTATCTCTGTGGCAACCAACCTCGTTAAAAAATGAAACAGAGGTTATGAGCATAATTCTTGTTTTTGTGTCAAGCTCGTTAAAAAATGAAACAGAGGTCTAGGTATTGCACCTAGATTCTCGAGCATAGTTTTTATTCTCTGTGGCAAGCTCGTTAAAAAATGAAATATATTTGTTCCCCCTCTCTATTTGAGTCAAGTCCTTCATCTAGTATTTGAAGCTTCATTTCATTTGCCTTTTCATTTGAACGAAACGAAGCTTGGGGGACAATGCTTCTAGCCTCTGGAATTCATGCTGAAGTTGAGCCACTAGCTTCTTAAGTTGGGGGCTAAGTACCAACCATGCGTTGGGAAGTCGCAAGCATAGTTTTCACTTTGGTTCAAGCTTGTGTAAAAATGAAACCACCTACCTCAAGCAAAGTTTCCTCTGGTTCAAGCTTGTGTAAAAATGAAACCAGGTCCAAGCATAGTTTTGTTTAGTTTTAAGATTGTGAAAAAATAAAATCTATACCAAGCATAGTT
Source organism: Picea sitchensis (assembly GCA_010110895.2). Lineage (NCBI taxonomy): Eukaryota > Viridiplantae > Streptophyta > Pinopsida > Pinales > Pinaceae > Picea > Picea sitchensis. The sequence continues at coordinate 340,578 of SNQJ01S0001857.1, forward strand.
TTGTTTTGTTTCAAAGATTGCGAAAAAATGAAAACAATCCCAAGCTTAGTATTTGTTCTTTCTCATGCTCATAAATCAATGAGAATAAGTTACTGAGCCTAGTCTTTGTTTGTTCTCATTCTCATAAATCAATGAGAATCCAACCGAGTAGACTTTTATCACTTTTTCGGACTCGTAAAGGTTATACGAAAAAGGAACCCACTGGAGTCACCTTTAAGCTCTTTTCAGACTCTCTAAACATGAAAAGACTATCAAGGGACCTTGTTCTTTTCACGCTCATTAAAGTATTTGAAGAAAATGTCTGTTGAGCGATAGTTTATCTCTTCTTCGGTCTCATCAGACTACTTTACAAAAAAGGAACTGAGAGAGTTCTCTTTAATTGTTTTTTAGACTCTCTAAACATGAAAAACCCCTGAGTTTTCTTTATTTGGAATCGTAAAAGAAACATTGAAAGGCCCATATGGGACTGAACCATTCCTTCCTAGGGTTCGTTAAACATACTCCGAGGGACTCATCTAAAGGATGATCTTAAATCAACAAGAATATGTTATCCTCATCAAGCTTGTATAAAAGTAAAGAGGTACTCGCCAGAAATGGTGGAGGAAAATTGGGAAAGAAATATGTCTAAACCTGTATTCTATGGAAGAGTCGCTTTTGAACAACACCCTTTCACTCGCTTTGTGTCTAAGTTGGAAAATCCTTTTGTCTCTTGATCATACCCCTTTCTAAGATTACAAATTGGTCTGTGATCCCTGTCCTTGAGTCAGTGTTTTACAAGACAGTTGTTGTGTCATCAATATGTTCAAAGAGAAGTTCAACCCAGAAATCCTTCTATTGAGTCAACCATTTTTGTAGTCCTTAAGCCTTCTATTGTATCAGCCATCCCTGAGTTAGTCCTGAGTTACTAGTTACTCTTATCTACTTCAAATATTGTTACCTGTTTCATGTCATTGATGGGGGATACATTAAGGCCCTCCTGTGACGAGTCTTTTCCTGTCAACTTCAACTCATTATCCAGGAATTAGACTTAGAAACTAATTGGTACCTTGGAACTTACATGCCTTATCGGGGGATTTCCTTAATGGCAGGTTTTCTCGCTTTTGACAGTGGGTTTTCATTATTGACCTCTGATCGGGAGATTTCACCGAGTGTTCAACCTCAGCTCATTGATTCACATTCGTTGGATTGTACTAGTGTACCTTGGGAGTCATTGACATTAATGATGATTTCCCTCGCACTTGTTAACAGTATTCACTAATGACTGGTAATCAAGTGGTTTCTACCATGTTCAACTTCATCACATGTATTCGCATGGTTAGATTCATACTATAGATTGGTGGAGATGAAGACCATGAATATTTTCTAACAGATTCAAGTTGCGTTGGAGTATATTCAGTTTTTACTATTGCATAGATCCACATTGTATGTCTCGTGGCTATGTTCAAATTTGAGTCTTTAACACATAGATCCATAGTGTATTTTTGGTGGTTATGTTCATATTTGATTCATATTGGCATGGATCCACAGTGTATGTTTGGTGGCCATGACCTGTATTACTTGACATGGATCTTCACATGTCGGCATTTATTCTTTGATTCATTTTTATTCTGAGTATGGGAATGCCTACCTCAGTGATGATATATTATTGTACTATATTTCCTTGTTTGTTGGCAGGTTTCCGACCAAATGTTCCTTGTTCCCTACACACACTCGACAAAGTATTTCGTCTATCACTCTGTTCTAACTTCATACTTTAGGGGGCTCTCTGTTACACATTATTTTCTTCATCCCTATGCCCGTTAATGATGTAAACCTATATCTTTCCTTCAGAGGGGTCAGTGGCCTGAATTCCTAAAGAAAGAAAGGAAAAGAACTTTTCCTGAGAGAAGAAGTTGTGTTTTCCTCTATAAAAACCCTATTAATGAGGATTTTCGCAGGCTACTCTATACACAGGGTGCGGAAATTCCTGGTTTCTGCAGGCTGTACTAAAACCAGGTTGCAAAGTTTCTGCAGGCTGTACTAAAGCCACGCTACAAAGTTTCCGCACGCTGCACTATGTCTAGGGTGCAGAAATCTTCGTACATGGTAAAAACGAGCATCTTCTCGATGCTTCTAGAAGGAGAAGATTCTATGGTGAGGTGGCTTCTGAATGGTTTGGATATTACTCTCTTTCATGATTTAGTGGGATCATCCTAACCTCCTCACCTTATCCTCTTCATCTTATAAAAAGGAGAGGATCTCTCATGGAAATGGTTAGAGGTTGTTTTGGCTTGAGATTGTTAGCTTGGTCAGAGTGGTTTTAAGCTTGGCTTTGTTAAGGTAGATTGTGAGTAGCTATCAGATCCATGGTCTCAGAATCCCTGGAGCAAAAAGTGTGTGGGAAGAAAGGAATTGTGGGAAGGAACCTTACAACATCAAGGCATCCGGTTGTAATCTCTCTTCCTATTATTTAATATAATATAGTGGCATGCTTCTTTCCTATAGAATTATCTTTATTTTATTGCATAATTATTTGATCATATGCATAGGTTGTCATTGAATATACTTTTACTTATTTCACTTTGGTTGGTTTGTGTCTCACTGCAGGATTAGTATCACAAGAGCACCAGAATGAAACAGGAACAACAAATACATAAGGAAGCAACACTTAAAGGTATGTCTCTTGTATTTTGTTTGGTAGTAAATTCGATGATTAGAGCCTAGGGAAAGAGCCATGTTCTGCCTTGTTATGTTCTATATCTAGGTGGATCTAGGGGGATCGATTCATGTCCGCACTTAATGATTAGCCCGATAACAACAAGTAGAATGATGGAACCACTGTCACACTATCACTGTGAGATATACTATTGTAAACATGTAGAAATCAACCTGTAATCAACCTGTACCATAAATAAGTGCATCAACCATGCACCAACCTGTACCTCAACCTGTAATCAACTTGTACCATAAACAAGTGCATCAACGATGCACCAACTTGTACCAAACATGTACCATGAACAAGTGCATCAACCATGCACCAAACCTGTACAAATAACAAGTCACAACAACCTATCAAAACAACCTATCACAACAACCTATATCATCTATATCATCAACCAAATCAGATCTACTCACCAAGATAAATCACCAATATAACTCTCAAATAAATGCATCAACCAAGCAATACACAACAACTCATAATCATCACCAATATCAATATGTTCTTCTAATAATATACCAATACAAGTATGTTACATCACCCATAAACCATGTGTCAACAATACTACTAACAAGTTCCTCCAACCATATACAAAGTACGTACCAATCATTTATCAACTACTCATCAATTATGTCTCATCAATATGTACCAACATCATCAACTATACACCTCATGTATGTGCCAACTTATCGACAACTTGTCTCAACCATGTACCGAACATGTACCTCAACCAAAAACCCTCATCAATTTCATCATCCAAATCTGATTTATAAATCTGTAATAGACCTGGTGTATATGATCACATACATGCAAACCTTCCTTAACTTTAACAACAAGAGACTAGCATTTTCATTAAACTTTACTTTAGTCTCACATGACTAGTTTTGGATTAGTCAACAACCCTAAATTAAAATAATCATAACTATGTACCTGTACTGAATAAAGATCTAAAAATAATACTCAATGTTCTTCAGTGTCGTTTATGCAATTCACCAAGGTTTCACTACTTAGAACCTCTCAAAAAAGGAGTTATAGAAAAAATGGCATATCTTGTTGAATTTTGGCTTATTCTAGAGAATGAATGTGTGGAGCATGCCCCACACGAAAAATTTGTTGTATGGATCTAAAAAATTTACACAGAATACTACAGACTATAATCTAACCAATACATTTGGTCTTACTTAATTTGGATCTATTATGAAGAATTTATGATGTTTTTACCCGAAACACCTAATTTAGACTAGTTTCAGGACTAGCCACAAACCCTATTTTCCACGGAGTGTAACTCCAAAAATACAACAACCCACAAGATGAAATTCGTACCAAAACTACTTGGATATTTTTTCTCAATGGCCTATCAATTTCATGGTCTGAATCATTCTATAAAACAAGTTATTGTGAAAATGGTGAGATGACCTATACATAACATACCTTAGAAAGCATCATCAAAAGAATTTATCCTCCCTTGAATTTTAGCCTTCTTTACTTCACCTTCTCTCTGAAATTCGGATTATATATCCTTTGGTTACCTCAGTCACCTGTAGATATTTAATATTCTCAAGTGTGATTTAAAATGAGAGAGCCTTGCCTCTTATTTATATTTTCATGTAGCTTCCTCAAGGGGTTACCTTTTAACCATCTTAACCCACTTTCCTTATTTTAGGGCTAACCAACTTATAACCACTTGTCCAATTAGTAATTTATCCATTAAATTTATTATTTAAATTTATTTTGTATCCACTTTTACTTATAGTACACTCATCACTTCACTTTACCTCAAGGGGTTACCTTCTAACCATCTTAAACCACTTTCCTTATTTTAGGGATAACCCACTTCTAACCACTTGTCAACTTAGTAATTTCTCCATTAACTTTATTATTTAAATAATTTATTTTGTATTCACTTTGAATTACATTACACTCATCACTTCACTTTATTATTTACCTTCTAAAAATCTCTTAAAACACATTGACTACTTTGACCTTTTGGGGCTTCTAGATGACTCATGAGGGTTCTCCAACTTCACATGGCCATAACTCTCTAACCGTGAGGATTTATGTGATGTTCCACATACCACGGGAAATGGAATGAAATTTACTATCAATATATAATAGTATTACCTACAAATATATCAAAAATCATACATTTATCCATCAAACAAACTTGGATCCATTACCCAAACCTAGGTTCTCCAACTTCTCATGGCCATATCTCTCTAACCGTGAGGAGTTATGTGGCATTCCACATACCACAGGAAATGGAATGACATGTACTATCCATATAGAATAGTATTACCTTCAAATACATTAAAACTCATATCATTATACATGAAACAACCTTGGGTCATTATCCAAACCTTTGAGCTACCATAATTCGCTACCAGACTTTCTCCAAGGGTTGACATCAATCACTAAGGGTTGAAATCAATCTACAATATCACTCTCCAATGGTTGACATCAATGACAACCAATAATCCATACCAACTTTCCATCAACCTAAGCCAATTGTCTGACAATCTCCCCCTTTGTCATTGATGGAAGCACTTAGTCATGATAACATTCATGTTAATACTCTTCATCAATGTTTCTATATCTCCCCATTTGACATCAATGGCAAAGGGTATCTCCCTTTGGGGCTGCTCCCCCTGATTGAACTCTCCTTGGGGTTGCTCACCCTGTCTACATGCCTTTGATTTTTCTTTGTGTTTATAAGCCTCTGATTACTCTCTCTCCCTTCATATGAATAATACATCCCCCTTTGACAAAGGTTATCACTCTAAAGTCATTTCTCCCATTCTTCCCTTGTGACCATCTCTCTCCCTAGAACCATGCCACTGTGCTCTTTATCTAAGCATGAATCTAATAAATCTCTCCCAACGTGAACTATCCTCTTTATGGTGCTTCATCATGTAGATCTAAGACATATAATATAATCATTCAAAAGAATTCATTTTGGAGTAGAAATTACTCCGAGTCTCTGGCGAAGATACTCAAAGGATTCTCTTGGAAGTGGTTTTGTAAATATGTCTGCCACTTGTTCTTTTGTGCCCACATATTCAACTCTGATGTTCTTCTCTGCAACTTGTTCCAGTATAAAGTGATACTTTATTGGAATATGATTTGTCTTGGAGTGCATCACCAGGTTCTTTGATATAATAATGATGTTTGTATTATCATAATAGATTAGAATGGAATCATCATACTTAACCTATATATCTTTCAGAGTTTGTTTCATCCATAGAAAATGTGTACGACATGTTGCTGCTACAATATATTGTGCCTTGGCTATAGATAAAGATATTGATGATTGTTTCTTTCTTAACCATGATACTAAACACTCACCCAAGTAGAACGTTGTTCCATTGGTGCTTTTTCGGTCATCAATGCAACTTGCCCAATCTACATCTGTGTAGGAAATAAGTGATAGATCCTTTCTTTTTGGATACCATAATCCAAACTCTTTTTTTCCTTTGAGATATCTGAAAATCCTCTTCACTGCTAATACATGTCATTCATTTGGTTTTTCTTGAAATCGTGCCACCTATCCAACTGCCTGCATTACATATAGTCTGGATGTTGTCACATATAGTAAGCTACCAATCATTGACCTGTATTGTCTCTGGTCTGTAGACTTTGAATCATCATCTTTTCTCAACTTGCAACTGGTTTGCAATCTTCCATTCTAAACTTCTTTAGCATTTCTCTGATATACTTAGTTTGAGAAATAAAATTTCCTTGGTTTCTTTGACATATCTGAACACCCAGAAAGAAGGATAGTTCTCCAAGTAATGACATTTCAAATTCATTCTACATATCCTTTGCAAATTTATGTCTTAACCTATCATCAATACTTCCAAAAACAATATCATCAACATAAATTTCAATTAATAAACTACTACCTTGAGTTACCTTGATGTAGAGGTTGTTGTTTGTACTTCCTTTCCATAGTTCGTAGGGATTTTTATCATTTTTTTTTTCTGAGAATTATTCTGTTTTGAATGTGAACTGTCGTATACACTGCATGTGTCCAAAATATATATATCAATTTGGAATACATTAGCATTGTTCAAGCCATTTCCTGTGTAATTATCATCCATTATGATAATGTTCCTTTGTCTCTGAACCAATCTTTGAACCAATATATGAATCCATGCTCTCATCCACACTGTCCAAGAAACTACTTGCACAACTGTCCATAATGTTGACCCATTTATCACTATACTATCATGAAGTCTTGATTAATCCATCAAATTGTACTTCTTCTAACTGACTGCTCTGGATATATCTTCTCAAACTTTGCAAGATGCTCAAAGGATAGTTCTTTGGTCTGTCACAACTATCACATAAACTCCCCCTATCTAATATTCATATTACCTAGGAGTCTCAAAGTCATATGGCTCATAGTAATTCCTGCTCTGATGTGTATTCATCATCATCTTCATTGGTAGATTCATCATCTCTCTGAGCTCTAACTTCTTTCTTTCTATATGTGGATTCATCTTTCACTACAATTCTTGAAAGTACAATCTCTTGAACATGTTCCTTGTTTACTTGTCCTTCTTTTCTTTTAGTTATTTTCCAAACCTTTCAATATACGACATCTTTCTTTTTCTCTATAGAATTTTCTTCATCTTGTTTTATTTCCAATCTTACGATCTCTGGGACCTGGTCTTTATTCACCTGTTCTTCACGTTTTCTTATCCATACTTTCTTGTATCTGATATCAGTGTTCTCTTTCATGGAAGTATCGATCATGCTTCTACAATCACTAGATATGTGTCCATAGTTATGACATTTGTAACATTAAATGTTACATGGGGCCACATATTCACTTCTTGCTTGAACATTTCTTTTATAATCCCTGCAATCTGCAACCTTATGTCCAAAATTAGTACAATAAAAGAAAATCTCCATAAAATAAATTTGCATACCTAGGAGTGAATGATCTTCTTTGTGGTGTAGTCCTTCTAAATTTTTGCCTTGACTGATTATGATCATGATTGATGCTTCTTTATGCCTTGAACATGAATGGTCTTCTTGAAGATGTATCTTCGATAGTTTTTTTTAGATTCTGGTTGACCATGATTCCTTCCTTTGAGTACTTCTACATAACTCTTTTTATTTACTTCATTCTTCTTTTCTAGCAACCTTGAGTGCTTCTCTTCATTCTCTATAAATGATGTGGATGTTTCTGTCTCTTCAATATTCTTGTTGAACTTGACGACTTTGACTCTTAGTGTGACAGCTTCTTCTTCAAGTTTCTCAACCTCTTCTTCTTTCTTCATTATCTGAGACTTCATGACCTCTTTTTTTCTCTTTGCTTCTTCAAGTTGTATTTTCAATGTAATTATTTATTCTTCGAGTCTTCTCTCTTCTTGACCAAACTCTTCCTCAAGTTATTTTAAGTCATTAGTTCTTTCCTTGAGATGATCCGTCAGTATATTTTCTCTCTTTTCTACTTCTTCCTTTTGTGTTGTTATGTTGGCTTCTAAACATTGCTTTTGGTATTCTAGAGTTTCTTCAATTTTTCTGGCCTCTTCTAGCTGAGTTCTTAAATTCTTTATGACCTACTGAGATTTTTTGGAACCTTGAACACTTTCCTTTTGCTTCATCAATTATTTCTTGGATGACTTGTTTTCTTCCCTTTCTTTCTTTAGATATTCAATTTCACTGACCAATTGTTCTTTGTAATCAACTTTTTCTTCTTCATACTCTTCCTCTTCTGAATCTGTCTAACATGATGAGCATCTTTCTTCTTGTTCTGTACCTGCATCTTCTTTGGCATTTTATGATTATGTGATGGGTGAAGAATATACATTATGTAACTTATCCCAAATTTCTTTCGCCAATGAACATTTACCAACCTTTTCTCTTACCAGATTAGGTAATCCTTCCCAGATGAAATCCATTGCTATTTTGTTATTCTTCTTCAATTCCTTCTTGGTTGTAGTGTTTATCCTTTTTGAACTATCATATCCTGTAACAAATGATAGCCAAATATAATGTCCCTATGCCCATAAAAATACTTTCATTCTTATGCTTCACATCTCATAATTTAAACCATTCTGACCATTAAACATTGGTACTCCATTCTCAGAATAATCCATGATCTCCTTCCAGTGGTTAAATTGTTTCCTGAAGGAACTCACTCTGATACCAATTGTTGGATTACTGAGAGGGGGGGTGAATCAGTAATAGAGCAATTCAATCTTGTTAACCACAATATGCAAGTGTTATATCAATGTATCATTATCATCCAATAGTTGCAGAGTAAATAAACAATGAACAAATGAGAAATCATACACATACACAGTACACCAGTGTTTTTATGTGGAAACCCAAAGCGAGAGAAAATCACAGAATGATTTTTCTTATATCTCTTTAAGAATTACATCCATTGGAAGCACCAAATTCCTTTGTTTTCCAGCTGCAACTGGAAGGGGGCTCCAACCCCCTAATTTCTCAGGCTACAACCTAAGGGAAGCTCCAACTCCTCAATTCTCTAGATACAACCAGAAGGATACTACGACCCCCTATGTACTTCGGATACAACTGGAAGGTGGCTACAAGCACCTATCCTTGCCTCGTCCAACCACCCTAAAATATAAGTAGAATGATGGAATGAAGGTCACACTATCACTGTGAGATATACTATTGTAAACCTATACCAATCAACCTGTAATCAACCTATACCATAAACAAGTGCATCCACCATGCACCAACCTGTACCTCAACCTGTACCATAAACAAGTGCATCAACCATGCACCAACCTGTACCATAGTTGTACCATGAACAAGTGCATCAACCATGCACCAAACCTGTACAAATAACATGTCACAACAACCTATCTCATCAATATTATCAACCAAATCATATCTAATCACCAAGACAACCCTCAAAGATGTGCATCAACCAAGCATAACACAACAACTCATAATCATCACCAATATCAATATGTTCTTCTAATAATATACCAATACAAGTATGATACATCATCCATAAACGATGTGTCAAAAATACTACTAAAACATTCCTCCAACCATATACAAAGTATGTACCAATCATGTATCAACTAGTCATCAACTATGACTCATCAATATGTACCAACATCATCAACTATACACCTCATATATGTGCCAACTTATCAACTACTTGTCTCAACTATGTACCCAACATGTACCTCAAACAAAATCCCTCATAAATTTCATCATCCAAATCTAATTTGTAACTTTGTAATAGACCTAGTTTATATGATCACATACATGCAAACCTTCCTTAACTTTAACAACAAGAGACTGGCATTTTCATCAAACTTTACTTTAGTCTCACATGACTAGTTTTGGATTAGTCAACAACCCTAACTTGAAATAATCATAACTATGTACTTGTAATGAATAAAGACTTGAAAAATCATACACAATGTTCTTCAGTGTTTTTTATGAAATTAATCATGGTTACACTACTTGGAACCTCTCAGAAAAGGAGTTATAGAAAAAATGGCATACCTTGTTGAATTCTGGCTTATTCTAGAGATTGAACTTGTAGAGTGTGCCCCGCATGAAAAATTTGTTGTATGGATATGAAAATTTTACACAGAATACTACAAACTGTACTCTAACCAACACATTTTTTCTTACTTACTTTGGATCTGTTATGAAGAATGTATGATGTTTTTACCCGAAACACATGTTTTAGACTAGTTTCAGGACTAGCCACAAACCCTATTTTCCATGAAGTGTAACTCTAAAAATAAAACGAACCACAAGCTGAAATTCATACCATAGATACTTGGATATGTTTTCTCAATGGCTAATCAATTTCACGGTCTAAATCATTCTATAAAAAAAATTATAACAAAAATGGGGAGATGACCTGTAAACAACATACCTTAGAAAGCATCATCAAAAGATATCCTTTGGTTACCTCCCTTGAATTTAAGCCTTCTTTACTTATCCTTCTCTATGAAATTCGACTTAGATATCCTTTGGTTACCTCAGTCACCTGTAGATATTCAATATTCTTAAGTGTGATTTAAAATGAGAGATCCTTGCCTCTTATTTATACTTCCATGTAGCTTCCTCAAGGGGTTACCTTTTAACCATCTTAACCCACTTTCCTTATTTTAGAGTTAACCAACTTCTAACCACTTGTCCAATTAGTAATTTATCCATTAAATTTATTATTTAAATCATTTCTTTTGTATCCACTTTGACTTATAGTACACTCATCACTTCACTTTACCTCAAAGGGTTACCTTCTAACCATCTTAAACCACTTTCCTTATTTTAGGGCTAACCCACTTCTAACCACTTGTCAACTTAGTAATTTCTCCATTAAATTTATTATTTAAATAATTTATTTTGTATTCACTTTGAATTATAGTACATTCATCACTTAAATTTATTATTTACCTTCTAAAAATCTCTTAAACCTTTTTGACTACTTTGACCTTTTGGGGCTTCTAGATGACTCATGAGGGTTCTCCAACTTCGCATGGCCATAACTCTCTAACCGGGGGAGTTATGTGATGTTCCACATACCACTGGAAATGGCATGACATGTACTATCCATATAGAATAGTATTACCTTCAAACATATCAAAACTCATACCATTATCCATCAAACAAACTTGGGTCCATTACCCAAACCTGGTTTCTCCAACTTCTCATGGCCATAACTCTCTAACCGTGAGGAGTTATGTGACATTCCACATACCATAGGAAATGGAATGACATGTAATATTCATATAGAATAGTATTACCTTCAAATGCATTAAAAATCATACCATTATACATGAAACAATCTTAGGTCCATTACCCAAACCTTTATGCTACCAGAATTCGGTACCGAACTTTCTCCAAGGGTTGACATCAATCACTAAGGGTTGAAATCAATATACAATATCACTCTCCAATGGTTGACATCAATGACAACCAAAAATCCATACCAATTGTCCATCAACCTAATCCAACTATCTGACAACCTCCTTGTGGCTCCCATAATTATTTCCAAAATTTAAAATTTAAATATCATAAATATTTCAAATTATATCCAAAACATGTAAATATCCACAATATCCCAAAAAATAGTTTGTTGTCCAAAACGTTTTGTAGTCCATTGTCCTCAACAAATCAATTATAAACACATAAATCAAAATCCATATTTTCCACTTTGAAAGTCAATTATTCTTGTGTCACTATTGTTCCCTTTGGATTTCCCTGAATTAGCCTTAGGTTGGGTGGAACTTTGAGGCTTAATCTCACTAATAACATGGGATAAATTGTCCCTCAAGTGTATATTGGAGGACACTAACTTGGTTGAGTCACTTGAAGAAGAGGAGGGGGAAATGACAAGTTGGGCCAACCACGATGGTGGGAGATTATTGGGTAAACAATCTCATGCCATCCATCATTCTCGGGAACTTACGGTTGCAAATATACATGGGGAGGAACATGTATACCAGGAACATTTTGGGGATGGAAGGGATGCCTCTTTGATATAGGTTGAATTATCCCTTTCCCAATCCAATTGAGAAACCCAGCTTGAAAGAGTCGGTTCAAGTCCTCAGGATCAACATCGAAATGAATTGAGAATCTGGGCCCTCTAGACCCTCTGTTCCAGTTACCTCTTCCCCTATTGTTTATGTCATGACTTCCTCTGTTGAAACAAATTTTGGCTCATAAATTAACATAAGACCCATGCAATCAAATCCATAAAATTTATTTAATAATTTCCAAATGAGCAGGGGTTGAAATAGGGTTCATGGGATATCTGGGGGGATTGTAATAAACAAAAAAGAAATACCATGACAGGGATTAAGAACACAATTACTGCTCAACAATTCATTAAATAACTGACTATGCAAACAATACCAAAATATATCAATTGTCACATATTTATGTGTCATCTTTTAGCACTGTCATATAGAGTTTTAATTTTATTTAGTGAACGGGGCATGTAAAAATGAATTTGGGATCATAAGGGGGTTATAATGAGTGAAAAAATGAGAAAATGAGAGGGAATAATACAGATATTGTTCATAAATAAATTAAATCAAAAAAAAATCATAACTCTGCTTCAATTACAATCCAAAAATCATCCACTTCCAAGACCCAAAACATTTAATTGTTCCTTAATTACATACAGATTGCTTGTTGTCTTCAAATAAAAAAAAATTAAAATGCCCAAAATTTCTTCAACTATATCAATCTGTACATCCTATACAATAACTATGCAAATATCATTTCCAATTCCACAGTGACATCATAATCATTCAAGCCACAATCCTATATGTTGACCCTTTCCTTTCAAAACAAACATAATATGTGCAGTGATTCCAATTATCCATATCCAATGTTCAATACTTGAAATCAAATAATAATAGACCCGACACTAACCACCAACAGTCAACTTCCAATACTAACTGACACAATCCATTGTCATCAATCAATAATTGGGCCCGATTTAATCACACACGGGTCCTTCTTAAATCTGGACAGAACCAAGAGCACGTTTGATGAACCAAACATGCACATAGGTCTTCAACAATATAATCAACACCAATATCAATTTGACACTAGCATTGTTAAGAACCAAATATCAATATAACATAGAAAAAACTCAGAATAAGTAATCAACGCCTTGAAAAAGAGAGAAATTCAGATAATAAGCCTCTTCGAGGGGGAAACCTCCTTATACACCACATAAATGTCCAAATACAAGATGATCCCAAATGAAGATGTCTCCTTGGTATATATAGGAGACTAGGAGGTACAATTACAACTAATGGACCCAAGCCGAAATAAATAAAATAACATTACTAATGTAATATTCCCCAATTAAGGGGTAATGTGCCACTATGTAGGGCTTGACATGCCCCTCCCCTTGAGACAAGTGTTTTCTGCAATGCTTGAGTAACTCTGGATGTTTCTGTATAAAATACTTGTCTTCCCAAGTGGAATCTTCAATCGGTAGTTTCCTCCATTTAATGAGATACTCTAAAATGGATCTATTCCTCATCTCGTGAATTCTTGTGTTAGTGAAGGCTTCAGGTTCCAATATGATTTTTCCTTTCTCATCAAGTTCTTGAAATATAGTTTGAACTGAGATATTATCACCTATAACATTCTTTAAGCATGAAACATGGAAAAATGGGTGTACTCGTGAAGATCCAAGCAACTCCAATTTGTATGTCATAGTACCAATCTTTTGCAACACCCTATAAGGGCCATAATAATTTGGTGATAATTTATTATCCTTCTTGTCTTGCTTGAGGGGCATCTATTTGTATGGTTGTACTCTTAAAAACACCCCATCCCCTATTTCAAAAAAAAATTCACTGCGATGTTGATTTTCTTGTTGTTTCATGTGATTATGTGCCATGGTCAGGTTGTCCTTTAAGATTTGGAGAGTTTTTTGTTGATGCTCAATATTATCTTCCACTGCTTGAACCTTATAATTTTATTTTAGAGAAGAAGTGATGAAAGGAGGGTGGTATCCATAGAGTTTCATAAATGGTGTCATTTTTGTTGCAATATGAAAGGAAGTGTTATACCACCATTCTGCTAAGGGTAACCATTTGAACCATTGTGTTTGTTTATCAGAGACAAAGAAACGAAGGTAGTCTTCCAGACATTTGTTCACTATCTCGGTTTTTCCATCAGATTGAGGATGATAGGATGAGCTATGAGCCAATTGAGTACCCAAACAAGAAA
>SNQJ01S0001857.1:356437-377762 GCA_010110895.2 Picea sitchensis
ATCCTCCCAAGACTTGCTATAGATTAGTATATCATCAAAAAATACTAACACAAATTTTCGAAGGAAGGGCTTGAAAATGGAATTCATCAACCCTTGGAATGTGGAAGGTGCATTTGTAATGCCAAAAGGCATGACCAAAAATTTGTAATGGCCTTCATGAGTTTAGAATGTTATTTTGGGGATATTTTCTTCCTTCATTCTAATCTGATGATACCCTAAATGGAGATCCAACTTTGTGAAATAGATTGCTCCATGTAGTTCATCTAACAATCGATCAATGATAGGAATGGGAAACTTATATTTAATAGTGATCTTGTTGATCTCTATATAATATGGACACATATGCCATGAGCCATATTTCTTGAGTACCATTACCACCGGTGTAGAATAAGAACTTTGGCTAGGTCTAATAATGCCAACCTCTAGCATTTCTTCAACCATATGCTCAATTTCACTCTTCTGGGAATAAGAGTATCTATAAGGCCTGATGTTATGAAGAACATCCTAGGAATTAGGTGAATAACATGATCATGATTTAGAGTGGGTGGAAGACCTATGGGAATATCTTCAAATACTTTGGAATGCTTATCAATGATCCCTTAGAGATCTAGGGGAATAGATGGCTTAGATGTTTGAACATCTAGTGAGAATAGTTGTGCAATTACACCTTCATGCCCCTTTTTCAATAATTTTTTCATGCCATTAGATCTTATCACCTTACTAGGTTTCCCTGTGATACCCCTTAACTCAATTTATTTTCCTTCCAATGAAAACTTCATGAAAAGTTCTTGAAAATTAAAAGCCATTGTTCCTAATGATTGTAACCATTGGATTCCTAATATGACATCAACACCACCCATGGGTATATCAATCATTAGACTATTCATTACATATTCCTCCATAGTAAGATTGATCTTATTGCATTTTTCTAAGCAATTGATAGCTCCTCCATTTGCAATCATTACTTGAAACTATGGTGTTGGATATACAAAGCAATTGAGGTCTTTGGCTAATTTATAGTGAATGAAATTATGAGTACTACCACAATCAATTAGTATGATTAGTTTTTTTCTTTTTGATATATCCTTCGATCTTGAGGTTTTTAGGAGTGTTAATTCCAGCTAATGCATTACATGATATCGTGGGAGTCAAATCTTCAAAATAAATCACTTCTACATTTTCATCATGAGATGGTTCTTTTTCTTGTTCTTGTTCTTCTTCCTCTTCACAATCTATGTAGAATAATTTCTTCTCACCACACTTATGTCCCTTACTGTACTTGTTGTCACAATTAAAGAATAAACCTTTTGCTTTTCTTTCCTCTAATTTTTGAGGTGTCAACCTTGTAGGTTGAGGTGTTTTAGAAGATGGAACATTATTCTCTCGATAGATGTTAGGAGTGGTCCTTCTAGTAGCCATAGCCATATTTTTACTTTCAACATTTCTTGCCACTCTGAATGCATTCTCCAATTATTTGGGTTCCCAAAGGTGAACCTCATGTGGAATGTTCTCCTTTAAAGTTCCTATGGATACATCAATCAAGTGCTCATCTAGAATATTCGTTACCTTTATATTCAAGATTTGGAAGTTCTCAATGTGCTCTACAACTGAACCCTTTTGCTTGAGATTTATCAATTGGCTAAAGAAGGTACTGCTCTTTGTATCCTCATAGTGTGCTATCATTTCTTCCGTGAACATTGTCCAAGTGACGAGTGATTTGTGAGAACAAAACCATCGATACCACACAAATTGATTGGGTTCTAAATATAAAGAAGCAATTCGTACTTTTTTTGTATGCGGCACATCATGTAGATCAAAGAATTTCTCCATCTGAAGTATCCATGTGATTGGATCCTTTCCATTAAACTTCCTCATATCGATCTTAGGAAAGTGGTTGGTCTTCAACCCAAAGTTCGAGTTTCTTCATTCTTGGTTCATCTTCCCTTTGTCCTCGTCATGAATTTCATGGGATACATTTTCACTTACAAGTTTCCTCTCTATTAGAAAAAATTTCAATCCTTCCATGATCTCCCTTTTTAAACCCTCCATCGTAGTATCCATTATTTCTTCCAACTTAGCTTCAGTTGAATCCATCATCCCTTGTAGTTCATATTTTGTTATTGTCTTCTTTTGTAAATAATTTATGTCTCTGTACATTTCTTCACCTTCATCAAGAGTCTAAGTAGGATTGTCTAGAAGATTAATTTGTGTATAATTTCTCTTTTTTGGTGGCATGTTGGCCAAGTACCACTTTTAAACCTTGATTTCAAGGTGGTTCTGCTAGACAATATATCTTCTCTTGTATCTCCAAAATTTCAGTCCTTATGGGTCTGAAATTTTATTTTTGTAGCTCTATAATACGTCGTCTCTGCAATGCCACAAGTCTAATCAAAATTGGATGTGCCAAGTGGAAGTTATGGTAACTTCTCCACACCTTTACTGAATTTTTTCCCTTCCAGGAGAGTGTACTTGTAAAGCATGCCAAGATCACAATATATGATATTTGATTATGAAACGTGTACCGAAAATACTACATACGTTCCACTGTCCAATGCAACTAGTCTCACTTAATATGGATACTTACTGAAGAAGATATCATTGTTTTACTCAGAATACCTATTTGAGACTAGTTAATACAACTAGTCATATACCCCATCTTGCACAGGGTGTATCTAAAATAGTACGGTGTACAAGAAGCTGAAATTTGTATCACAGATACCTTGATAAATTATATGAATAACCTCCAGATTTCAGGGTCTGAAATTGTACAAAAAAAAGTTTATAGAGAATATTACGAGATGACTAAATTCAGGATGATTCCAGAACCCTATATTACACAGGATATATCTATGAAATTATAATGCCTCGAGAGATGAAATTTTAATCCCATTTACCTTGATTCATCTACTAAATATCCTCCAATGGGTTCCTTATGAATCCATAGAAAAAAAGTTATAGCGAAAATACCAAGGTGTCTCAGATGTAGTATCAAAACCCCAAGACCTTGAGCTCTGATACCAAATGTTAGGAACCAAATTCCAAGATGGCATAGAAAAACCTCACAATAAGTACTCAACACCTTGAAAAAGAGATAATTTCAAGAATACCTAGAATACCAATGCCATCAAGAATACCAATGCCAACCTTAGCTCAGTCAATTTGGATATTGAGATCCTCAAGGAACAATGTTCATACATCAAAGACCTCAAAGAAAACTTCATGGGCCATTCCCATAATCTTTCCTCTTATGAACAACCATCTTATTAGGATGACCATGACTCTTCTCATTACCAAGGTCCTCATACTAACCACTTTTATTGATACCTTTGTCCTCTCACTATTGAGGTGAAAACATTTGATGGATCAGATACCACATGCTAGGTCGCCCAAATGGAACATTATTTCTCTTTGCATGGAATTACTAATGAGTTATCCAAGCTTCATTATGGTGTCTTGCATCTGGATTCGAAATGATGGCAATGGTGGCAATGGCACAAAAAATCATGCCAAGGGTATGTTGCTTGGACACAGTTTGTGGCTGAACTTTATGACTACTTTGACTCTGACACCCACCATTTAGGTCGTTTGACCAAGTTAAAGCTGTTTGGGATAGTGGAAGACTTTATTTCCACATTTGAACACTTGGATTTTAGAATGGAGGGCATGTGAGATGCTTTCTTTAAGGAATCCTTTATTAGTGGCCTCAAAGATGAAATGTGTGCCCATGTTCTCATGGCACACCCCCAAACTTGGTTGGAAGCTACTAAACAAGCCAAGGAAGAATAACAGATTGTATCTTCCAAGACCCACAAACCCTCCTTTCCTCCTCACCCTAAACCCACCAATTATTCCCCTCCTGCAACTCCCCTCAAGATCCAGAAATTAACCAGGGCTGAAATGGTTGAATGTCAACTCAAGGGTCTTTGTTATAATTGTGATGACAAATATTTTCCTAGGCACAAGTGTAAGGAACAATTTTTTTTTATGGGTGTCACTGAGGATATTTCTAAAGAATATTTTGTTGTTCCTCCCGTGGAGGAAATACCACCACCATATGACCTCACCCTACCCTCTGATCCACCATAAGTTGACCTGGTGATTTCACTTAATGCCCTCACTAGATTCTCTGCTCCCCAAACTCTCAAATTAATTGGTTACATCAAAAATAGGAAAGTCATAATCCTTGTGGATAGTGGTAGCACCCATAATTTTATTCATCGCCGCATTTCCCAAGAAGTCAATTGTTACATCCGTACAGTCAATAATTTTCAAATCATGATTGCTAATGGTGGTTCCATGAAATGTGGGGGACGATGTGAAAATGTGTGACTCTAAATTGTTGAGTATCACCTAAAATCCCATATGTTTGCTATAGACATGGGTGGTTGTGACATTGTTCTTGGTGTCGAATGGTTACTCACTATAGGACCCATTCTCATGGATTTTCATGACTTGACCATGCAATTCCAATAGGAGGGACAACGATATAAGTTCCAAGGCATCACAACAGACTCCTATGAGATCATTAGTTCCCATCGCATGGAAAATCTTCTCAAAAAAGGTCATTTGGGCATTATATCCCATCTCCACTCCATTCATGTTGTTGAGACACCTTCTTTGCATCCTGAAATCCAATCTATTCTCTCCCGCCACCAAGTTGTTTTTACCACTCCCATATAAATTCCCCCTTCCCATGGAGTCCATGATCATCCTATCCCTCTCATACTGAGCATTCTCCGTCCCAATTTTTTTCCTTATCGTCATCCCTTTTCCCAAAAGAATGAAATTGAGAAAATTGTTCATGAATTGCTAGAAGCAAGTGTTATCTGTCCCAGTACTAGCCCCTATTCTTCCCATGTGTTCATGGTACTCAAGAAAGAAGGTACTTGGCACATGTGTCCCAATTTCCGCACCCTCAACAAAATCCCAATCAAAAACAAATTGTCTATTCCTATCATTGATGACCTCTTGGATGAATTTAGTGGTTCTTAGTACTTCACCAAATTGGATCTACATTCTAGCTACCACCATATCTGTAAGAAATAAGAAGACATTCCCAAGACTACATTTCACACTCATGAGGGTCATTATGAATTCTTGGTAATGCCCTTTGGCTTGTGTAATGCTCCTTCCAATTTCCAAAGTATTATGAATCATGTCTTCCATCCTTTTTTCTGTCATTTTGTCTTATTTTTCTTTGATGATATTCTCATCTATTGTAAAACTTGGCCATCCCATATCTCCCATGTGAATCAAATTCTCCATCTACTCTCTAAGAACCAAAATTTCCTCAAACAATTTAAATGTTCCTTTGGGGCCTCAGAAGTGGAATACCTAGGTGATATTGTTGGCAAGGATGGTTTCCAAGTGGATCCTAAGAAAATTGAATCTATGCAAGATTGGCCTTGCCCTAAAACTCTTAATATCTTACGTGGTTTTTTGGGTTTAACAGGATATTATAGGAAATTTGTTTGGAATTATGGAAAAATTGCCACTCCTCTCACTTATCTCCTTAAAAAGAATGCTTTCACTTGGACTTCAGTTGCGGATCATGCCTTCCAAGCCTTGAAAGATGTTATGTGCTCGACCCCTATCCTCTCCCTTCCAGAGTTCAAAAATACATTTTTATTGGAATGTGATGCTTCAAGGAAAGGAATTGGAGTTGTCCTCATGCAAGATGGTTGGCCTTTGGCCTTCACTAGAAAATAAATTTCAGAGTGACATTTGGGTCAATCCATTTATGAAAAGTAAATGTTATCTATTATGCATGCTATGGATCTATGGCATCCTTATTTATTGGGCCAGCGATTCCAAATCAAAATTGATCATCAGAGTCTCAAGTATTTCCTGGAGAAACACATTTCATCCTCGACGCAACAAAAATGGGTGACCAAGCTCTTTGGATATGATTATGAGATCATTTACAAGAAGGGAGAGGAAAATGTAGTGTTGATGCTCTTTCCCAGAAATATGAAGAAGATGGGTCCCTTTTCTCCCTCTCCTTCATTGTACTAGATTAGCTCCAAGTTGTTCATCAAGAATGGTTGCAAGACCCCAAAATTTCTAGCCTTCTCCACCAATTGCAATACAATTCTTCAGTTTCTCTAAGGTACTATTGGCACAATGAAGAGATTCTCTACAAAGGCCATTTGTATTTATGCAATCGATCACAACTTAAATCCACAATGATTTTTGAACTTCATGCCTCACCCATAGCTAGACATTCAAGGTTTACCAAAACCTATGAAAGGGTCAAACATTCTTTTTTTGGGGATTGTATGAAACAGGATGCCTGCACCATTGTGGATGAATGTGAGGTCTATCAATGCAACAAGGGAGAAACTATCAAAGCTCTGAGCACACTCCAACCGCTTTCAATTCCCCCTACTATTTGGTGAAATAATTCTATGGATTTCATTGTAGGCTTACCTAAATCGGGAAATAAGTCATTCATCATGGTGGTTGTAGATCATCTCTCCAAATATGCTCATTTTGTTTTGTCTTCAACACCCATTCACAACCGCCACAGTGGCTCAAGTCTTCATGGATAATATCTTCAAGCTTCATGGCATGCCTAAATCTATTGTCTTTGACAGAGACCCCACTTTCACCAACAATTTTTGGCAAGAATTGTTCAAGCTATAGGGCACCCAATTGCATCTCAGCACTTCCTATCACCCCCAGATGGATGGCCATACTGAAGTTCTCAACAAGTGTTTGGAAACATATTTGCGGTGTTTTGCATCTGAGAGGAAAATTTGGTGGGCTTAATGGTTACCCCCAGTTGAATGGTGGTACAACACATATTACCATATAGTTACTTGCATGACTCCTTTTGAATCCATCTATGGCCAAAATCCCCCCTCATTTTTCTCATATATGCTAGGGGTCTCGAAGGTTCAAGAGGTTGACAAAAATATTACAGTCCAAGAGGCTATTCTTCGTTCCCTCAAAGAAAATTTGGTCATGGCTCAGAATCACATGAAGCAACAAGCAGATCAAGGTTGTTCTGAACACCATTATGTTGAAAGGGGCCATGTGTTTCTTCAACTACAACCTTATAAGTAGACTTCACTCAAAGGTGAACATTGTCACAAACTTGTGCCCAAATTTTATGGTCCTTATACAATGCTCAAGTGTGTGGGATCGGTGGAATATCAGTTATCTCTACCCATTCAGTCGAAGCTCCATCCTGTTTTTCATGTTTCCTTCTTAAAGAATGTGATTGGAACTAAGTGCCAAACTCAAAGTAGTCTCCCTGAGTTGGATGAAGAAGGTTCCATATGGTTGCAGCCACAAGCAGTCCTGCCCCAACGATAGAATCATCTCCATCAACACACCACCAAGCATTTTTTAGTCCAATGGAAAGATACAACTCCAGAAGATGCCACCTAGGAGTCACCCACCATTCTACAACAATTTCCTCATCTTAAGCCTTGAGGACAAGGTTGTTCATCAAGGGGGACGACATGTTAGGGACCTAACCTCCCTAACCCCTCACATAGGTATAAAAACACAATTCATGTAATAAAGGACAATATTAATAAGTTCTAGCAATAAGGAAGAATAAGTCAAATGTAAGAAGACCTAATAGAAGCTTCCACTTCTAGAATGATCTTCCTCTAAATTGTTCTTTTGGATAGATAAATTTAGTAAAAATAGGAGTAGAGGGTATGAGAAATATTGTCTTGGATATTATTGTAATAGAGTTTTTCTCTAGTGGAGGTTCCCCCCTCGAAAAGGCACATGAACATTGCTATCAGTAATCAAAGTGCTATTTTTTATGTTATTTTGGTATTATTCTAGCATTGTTCTGGTTATATCATTATTTCTCTACCATTTCTAACTAAAATAATTTTGTTTTGCATACTATTTTATATTTGGAATACAACAAATTGCATGGTTCAACTTGTGGAAGATATAATTTATGATTTTATAAAACATCCCTCTAAACATGTAGCAAAGATATGCAAAAATCATTGTTTGTGATAAAGTTAGGGTAACATTTTTTGTTATATATATATATATATATTAGTACAACAACTCTATTTTACAAGACAAAAGTGTGTAAGGGAAAAAGACATAACATTTTTTATTATATATTGTTTATATATATAAATTACAACAACTCTCTTTTACAAGACAAAACTCTCTTTTACAAGACAAAAGTGTGTAAGGGAAAACTAGAAAGTAACAAAATACCATAATTCGTATAAATGTAATTGTACAAATCCCAATTAAATACCATTGTTGATATATTAAGTATATTGTAAATTTAAACAACAAATTTTATTTTATCTTAAATTAAAAAGCTCTTTTGCAATTTGGATATAATCAACATTATGATACTGCAATCTTATATATATAATTAATATGTAGTATTATTAGTTTACTATCAGATAGAGATTTTATTTGAAAATTGGGAGAGAGGCCATTGCACAAGATTCACACACAAAGAACAGTTTGTATTATTTTGAATCTCAATTACAACACATATATATAGTTGGAGTCAGATCCAACTTATTCTAAACTTAGTTATGGAGGTTGAGAGAATATCTCAACAACTCCAACAAACCAAAATCAACTCCAAATTAATCATTAATTCCAACACCCTCCCTTAATGATTACATTACAAATAAACCACATATTACAATTCTCAAATTACAACATAGATCTCTGTTTGATCTGGTCTTCATCAGCACTCTCACCCACTCTGAAATCTCTCGGTTTACGCACTTTCTTCTCCACAACTTCGAGCTTCCCTCTCGACTCATTTAAGATAAAAATGCTTCTGACCATCTTTAATGAATTTGTAGGATCAAAGATTCTTAACACCCCCGAAGAAGAGTCTTGATACTAAACCACCCTATTGAAATACTTCCATCTATGAAATAACCCCGAAGAATAAATTTCAACAGTTTTGTAGGAAAGTACTCTAGTTACGAAATGTATTCAGCAATCAATCCTCCAAAATGACCTTCTACATACACATACACAAAACATAACCTGTAACTGTTGATCTTGGAGTACCGAAGAACAACAAGATCCACCAGTGTATAACAGACTTGTACACATACTCAAACCAGTGATGTGTTCTCTTGGCACCGAAGAACGTCGAGAACCACTAGCTTTAACATATGCTACTCTGTTCAATGATTGGTTCTTCATTGTATATACAAAATACAAACTTGAACCCCACACTATATGCACAAAAGAAAATTACACACCGCAAATTTGCATATGAAGAAATTAGAACACTAAGAGGATCACACAACAACAGATCTTCCATGCCTTTGAATTGTAGCCAGTATTCAACACATTGCAATAATGATATTGAGCAGTGGATTGCATTCAGGGTCTTGATATTGTGAATATGATTGAATGAGAAGGGTGATTCAACCATGCTGACCATCAACGTCTTCATATTGAGAAAAGCAGGGCAGCTCATACTGAATTCTGTAGACAGAGAAATGGATCTGAAATGTTACGAACTGAGAAGCAATTTCCCACGGATCTGGATCAAGCGGCAAGATGCGTATGCAGGACAGCTTCAGATCTGTAGCTTGACGCAGTGATAAACCTCTAGTTGTAGCCAAAGCAGGTGTCACCCTCTTAAATTGACAATGGTGTCTTCTTGATATTATTGGAAATAGGAACGGTTGTTGTAACAACGTTCTTCAAGCAAATTATAAACCTTCACGCAGCTACAGAAAATGGATCTACTTTCTCTCTCGATGATGGTAGCCACGGCTCCTTGAATCTTCGAAATGACAGGTCTTTACCTTGCGCAATGGCTCAAAAAATTTGTGGCTTCTCTTTAGACTGACGCAAGCAGATGAACGATGGCAAGTTTGCCTTTGATTGATTTCCTTCTTTTGTTTTCTCCGTAGGCAGCCCCGCGGGTAAACAACGCACACACAATACTTTCACCAATTAAAAACACACAGGATAGAGTAATACAAACAGCCGCAAACATAAAACTAAACACTAAATAATATTACAACTCGGACTCTCACATCTTCTTGGGTATTCCCGTGAGGGATTAAGCCCAACCATGCTCTGATACCAATTTGAAAATTGGGAGAGAGGCCATTGCACAAGATTCACACACAAAGAACAGTTTGTAATATTTTGAATCTCAATTACAACACATATATATAGTTGGAGTCAGATCCAACTTATTCTAAACTTAGTTATGAAGGTTGAGAAAATATCTCAACAACTCCAACAAATCAAAACCAACTCCAAATTAATCATTAATTCTAACAATTTTATCTATCAATTAAATAAAAGATTAGTACATACCATTAATACATACATAAGTGTTTACTATTATATTTCTTGCATTAAGTTCTAATGAGAAGGGAGACACCATGCTTTAAAGCCATGACTCACTATTTCCATAACCTACATATAGGATTTTCGCACACCACTATAGGGAAATAACTAAGACCGAGCCTCATTATTCCTCTTTAATCATATATAGTCATATATAGTGTTAAATCATAAATTATCTATTAATTAAGTAAGATTAGTAAGATTATGTATAATTAAGTGTTACTTAATCTACATATAATACTTGAATTTCCTTTTGAATACTATCCATTATATACAAATCTAAATTACTCTTAAATACCTTCTTTACAGATTTCAAGTGATTTAAATAATATATGTTTTAAGGCTACTTACAAAGATTGAAATGACAAGTATATAATTTATATACATAGAAGTATAATTACATAAAATACAAAAATCTGGGTGATCCGTTTGTATTAAAATGGAAGGGTTGAATAATCGCCCTTACCTAACTTATGAACTAACCTATTTAATCTCTTGCATTTTGATTGGCCCAAAACGCAATCTAAATGTTCAGTGCTAGGTTTATCATATAATATCTCATATTCCGGCTATAAAAAGGTAAGAACAGAATTTAGTAGGAATTACTTTGGAATATTACTTTGTGAATGATTTATTTTTTAAAACTCTGGTTATTTTTACCTCAATCCACTATTAAACATCAACTAGAGTCTTGCATAGTTACAAATGACTTTTCTAAAATAATAACAGTGGAAGGATAAGGAAATAAAGTTGACTCTTATTTTCGTCCGACAACTTCAATAGACCATCACATCTATTACTGAAGGTCGAGATTAAAAGTAAAAATATCCACCCAACAATAATTACACTTATTAACACATGTAAAAGAAACTACAATCGACTTTTCTAATCATATCAGGTTATAATCCTTACCGAAATCTGATAATAAATTGAATTTAAGGTTTATAATTATTACATATGTCAATATTATTATTCATCCTCGGCCACCAGACTTTAAGGCTTCTAAAGCCATCAATACGTAGAACGAAGAATAAAACAAGGTTTGTCCAGAGCTCACTTCATCCCAAATCGGATTCTAATTCAATGACTAAAGGACATGTCGTGTTGGATAGGAGGATTAGCCGCTAACTTAAATATTCTTAGTGCCACCATAATATACAACAGTTCATTCTATACACAAAACTGAGCTAACAACAAAATACTATGACCCCAATACTATGACCGCTGTATGGAGATGATCCTCAATTCAGAGTCTTGCCCAATCTTTTTCTTCATTTGTCAATTTAGCGATTTCATCGGTACCTCCCCGTCAATACTAGGGGTACTCTTCTTCCCCTTAGCCTCCGAGCCGCAAATGGGTCACACACAATAAACCAAAAATCAATAGCACCTAAAACTTGCCTCACAAAGAAGAGATTCCACTCTCTACACACGTTTTGGTACCCAACTCTCAACAAGTAAAGTAGTTCAAAAAAAAATTGAGAGCATACCAGTGCATTCAAAAGTGAAGTCATTTCTCCATTTCTCTCCATTTCTTTTATATAAAAATTATCAATGACACATGTCCTCATGCATATATAATTAATTTTCAATAATTTAATTAAAGGATTATTCACCCACTACATGTGTCACACTCTCCCCAAGTTGCACATGTTAATTTCATTTTATTTTATTTATTTAGGCATTTTCCCTCACATTCCCCAATTTGTTCCTATTTTTCCTCTTAGTTGTCCTTTAGTTCTCTATTTCTTCATTTATTTTGTGTCCCCTAACTAGATTTTAGTTTGAGTTGGATTATGAGTCTTTTCTTAGTTAGAATTAGTTGTTGATTGACTCAAGATGCTACTATATATGGACCACCTATTCTCTCATATTTTAATTTCTTCTTATTTTAAAAATCTATTTTATTATTTTAATGCACACATGTGCATTACCGAAGTTTATTCTTATTTCTCTTTCACTTAAATTGCTAGTCTAATTCCCTTATTTCCTTTTTATGGTTTAATTTAGTCAAACATCTTAGACTTAGAATGTTGTTAGATTTCTTAGTTTGTACTTTAATAATTAATTAAATATTTTTTTCTAACAAGGTCTAAACATTTTTATTATATTTTCTAGGCCATCTAGATTTTTATCGACTCATAAATTAATTACATGACTTTCTCTTCAAGACACACCTTCGTGCTCCAAGGGCGCTACTCGCCTTTGAATAGTTTCGAAGTTTGTTTGACACTTGGAGTCAACACTCCACTCAGTCGACCTTGTGAGAGACTAAGGTTTGTCTAAGGAATAAGGATTATACCTTATTGAGCACCCCTTAGAATTCCTCCCGAGTGGCTGTCTCAGTGTGCCCTCATGGCATCGTGGACCTCTCGGAACGACATAATCATTAACCATGCATTCAGGTCACAATGGGAGTGCTAGTAGGCTATGATGGGAACATTGCCACACATCTCCCTCATTTTTTTGGTTTCTGTGTACGACCCATTTATTGCTTATGTGAGTCAGATTAACAAGTGTCACCAAACCTAGATCCACTAAAAATAACAATGTCAATAATCTATATACATAACATCCATACTAAAATAATCATATATACATGTAAATAAATACTCAAAACTCAAACCAATACAATTCCACTCCCTAACTCAATCTAGAGTTCAAGGAAGTTCGTTGATGTCATCGTCATCTTCAATTTGTCATGTATTTTGCACACTCAAGAGAACTCATCAATAGTACCTGTCAATACATGTACATCTACAAATTAACATATAAATCATAATGATGTCACAATATAACTCATAATCAAAGCATAATCATAATGTATCATAACCGGATCACTTGCTCGCAAGTGTGTTAAAGGAATAAGTCAGTATAAAATGTGCTCAGTGGAACTCAATGTTACATTTTACACCCTTTTGTAGCCTTAGATTGACACTGTTAGACAAAAACCTACATGATGTGCATAAAGAAAAAAAAAATCTTGTAAAACCAAAGATCCAAATTCTTAAAGTTGGCTATATGAAACTACATTCCCAAAGTTGGCTAAGCCTCCATAATTTAATACTTAAGCTGTAAATTTATGATTACAATATCGTTACAATGTTTGTACAATTAGGAGTGCATTTACATTCAAAAAAGGATGATTTTTATTCATAATTATCCATGACCTTCTAATGAATCATAGGATGGCAGGTTATGAGAGAAATCAAGGTCATTAACTTATAAACAACCAATTATACATAGAAAATGTCATAATACTTAACAATAGATAATTAACCCATATAAAAAAATATTTTAAAGAGAATATATCATATAAAATAAAGATTTTTTTCACCTCCAAATTGATTAATTCAAGTTGGCCGAGAGTGTTTAATTTATCCTTTTACATCTACATATACATTTTCTTGTGAATTTAGGGAAATAAAACCCTTTGATGTGAAAAAATACCAAAAACTATCTTACAGAATGAATAGTTCAATACTACAAGAAATATTACAAGTTATATGGTTGTAGAAAAGTGGTATATCTATCTATACCTTTGTTTGTGCAATTGGAAACTTAAAACCCTTTTCTATGCAAAAAGACCAAAAATTGTCGTGTAAGACAAAGAGGGGAAAATGTTTGAATTGACTTTCTTAAAATGCATGCCTGATTAAGGAAAATTTAAGCCAAACGGTGAATTTTGTATGATGAGATGATAGATATATAGGATATTGTGTAATTCTTTCCTTAAGATGAGATGTGTATTCCATAATAAGAAAATGCACACTCAAAAATGGAAATTATGTGTTTTTGGTATGAAAACAGAGCATGCTTTAAAATGCATGCCCTAGAGTGAAAAATTCAATCCTTATGTTAGGATTTGCATGATAAAATTATGAAATCATAATGTTAGGGAAAATCCGTATCTTTAGATGAATTATGCACATTATGCACATTGTCCTTATGAAATTTCATGAAAATGGGGCATTGAGAAAAATGCATGCCCTATTAGGGAAAAATAAAAGGTGTATACATACATACATATACACACATTTTGCATGAAATAATATGAATTGTTACTTATGCAACTTTAAAATGTTTTATACTAATAGATGATAGATGATAGATTAATGATTCCAAAAGTGAAATATTGTGGTTGTAGACTTTTTTTGTATATGAACATACCCACTAGGGTATTTATGCAATAATTCTTGCATATTAGGGTTTAAGACTATGTATATATAAATATGCAAACTTTGGAGTGTGTGTGTGTGTGTGTGTGTGTGTGTGTGCGCGCACACACACACACTAAATGCTAGTTATATATATTTTATCGATATATTGAATTATGAATGGTCATCGTATGAAAATTAACATTGTATTGGAAATTGGGCAAATGTTGTATTTGTAGTTTGTGTATGTATTGTAATTTGGGTGCATACTTATTGTTTTACAAGACATATTCATACCTGATACATTTAAGTTTCATATTCATAACAACAAAGATAAATCCATGCACCTACTATTGTTATATCAACATCTCAAGTAAGTACAGGTAACTACTTATGTTTTATTCAAACATCTTGTAAATAAGATTATAAAGTATTATAAATTTTGATATGTAACTATAAACATTCATACATATTTATAACCACAAACCACTCTATATTTTGACCCTTTACCAGATTTCAATTTCAAGCAATAGTAAGTTATTTTATCAATTGAAATGCATTTTTAAAATGTAATTTTCTTTTCATTAATTAAATTATTTTCCATGGAATTAAGTAATTAAATTATCTAAGAAATTCTGATTTGAAAGAGGAGAACCGGAGAAATGGAGTTAATAGACCTTGAGGAGTCGACACTGTCCCTTTACTCCATCAGACCAAAGGTGAAGGGTGATGTATCCTTCCGGTTCCTTTAAAGCTTGCTTTGAAAGTGAATCAGCTTCTTGGTTATATTCCTGATAGATGTGGAAGAATTTTGTGGACTCGAAAGTGTTCTTAAGTGATTTGATTCTATTTTTCCAGCCTTCAAGAGAGGACACTCACAATTCACTTCTATTGTTCAGCCATTCGATTATCACCTTTGAATCTCCAAGGATTTGGATCTTCGGGAGTGCAAGTAGATTGGCTATGTGTAATGTAGCCCAAGCCCCCAATAATTCAACCTTAGTATTCGAGCCTATTCCACAGTTCAAGAACCATTTGTGTGCCAAGGTGTTTGACAGTTTAATTATGCCACCTGCACCACAATAGAGCCTGCTTGCCATTGCAGCTCCATCAAAGCTAGCAACAGGAAATTCAAAATTCTGATAATTGAAGCTGGAACGTAGCAAGGAGCGGGTAATAGCTTCCTCGGGCTTGTGAATAGTACCAAGTGCTCGAATCACTACCGAATGAGGAGAGGGGTTTTTTTTATCAAAGGTTGTTGCATTCCTCTCGAGCCACACAAACCAGCAAGTAAGGGGAGGTAAAGTATTTGGCACAGTTTTATTTGTTGACCACTTGGATAAACTATCAGTCAAACAGCTTCCGCCCCACTTCTGGATAAAATTTCCTGTGGAGTAAATCAAATTCCACACAGTAATCGTGAAGGAACAGTGCAGAAATAAATGGTCAGTAGTTTCACTGTCTAGTTTGCACAGGATGCATCTGTTAGGGCCTTCCCAACCTCTGCGATGGAGATTAGGCCACGTCAAAATTTTATAATTTGCGGCCAGCCACGTGAAAAGATTAACTTTCAGCTGCAGAGTCCAATTCCAAATGCTCTTTTGCCATTCGGAGACTGTCTGTAAATTCTGTGAAGCGCAAATGGCTGAGTAGACGTTTTTTGAAGTGATGAGTCCGGAGGCATTCCCTCTGGTCCAATGTAGTTCATCAATGTTATCTACAAGTGTGATGCCCGATGCTTGAAGAGATCTTCTGAATCTGTCCCATTCTGATGCGATGTCTCCGATGAGTTCTAATTCGGCACTGTCTAACCATTGAGTCGAGCTGGAGGAAAGTTGATGTGTTTTCCAGGCATGTGCTAGTATGGTGATATGCTTCTACTGTAGAGTGGACCTGAGGCGTGCAGAAAGGAAGGAGCGCGTGCCCAAATCCAAAATTTTGTCTCTCTCTAACTCCACGAGAGATCCCGATCCAGGTTTCCAAGTGAGCCAATTATTGATAATGTGGACTGTTTTCAACAGATTTTTCCATATTTTGGATGCCGAGGGATTTACAAATGTTTCTGAGCGAAGCCATTTAGTAACTGAGACAGAGTGTAGATATTTTTCTTTCAGAACCTTTTGTCAAAGACCATTGCTAGTGAGAGCTCTCCAAAGTGTATTAGTTGCTAAGGCCTTGCTGAAAGTAATAATGTTGAGGAGCCCCCAACCTCCAAATTGTTTTGGCCAAGCAAGTGATTCCCAATTTGCAAGGTGATAATGATGAGAATCTGAGTTTCCTTTCCACAAGAAATTAAACAAGAGCTTCCTTATTTTGTGTAGGATGGACAACAGGACAACAACAAGTGATAACCAGTACACCGGCTGATTTTCAAGAACAGATTTGCAAAGAGTATGTCTACCGCCCAAAGACAACCAACGAAAGCTCCAAAGGCTAATCTTATTTTCCACTTTATTTGCTAGCCATAACCAATCTTCTGTCTTCTGCACTCTAGATTTTAGGAAGTACCCCAGGTACTTGAAACCCCCCTTCAGATCGGAGAACTTATATGGGAGTAGCTGCTTGAGGTGTTGAAGTTCTGTCTCCTCTAGTCCCGAAAAGTGTACTGAGGATTTGTTAAGATTTACTTTTAAACCTGAAACCAAACAAAATAGTTGAATGATGTGGTTGATCTCATGCCATTCCTGCAAAGATGCATTTGTCATTAGTAACACATCGTCAACAAAAAAAAGATGGAGGATTTTAGTCAATTTGGTGACTTTGATTCCAGTGAATGTGCCCGCTTCTTGACTGGATTTTAGTAGTAAGCTCAAGCTTTCCATCACAAGGATGAAGAGCAATGGGGAGAGTGGGCAACCCTGCCGAAGGCCTCTCCCAATCTTGAAAAAATTGGTGGCCTCCCCATTTACTAAGACAACGATATATGCCGAGCTAACACATTCCAAAATCCAACTTGTCAACTGAGGTCCAAATCCCACTTGGATCAAGATCAGTCTCAGGAAGTCTCAGTTGACGCAATCAAAAGCTTTTTGTAAGTCTAGCTTAAGTAGTAGGGCCTTTAAGTGCTTCTGTTTGATGCTATGAATGCTTTCAAATGCTGTACCAATAGCATCATGGATCAATCGTCCCTCTAGAAAACCAAACTGCTCAGCTGAGAGATTTTTAGATAAAATCGGCTTAATGCGGTTGGCTAACACTTTAGAGATTAATTTATATATCAGATTGCGAAATCAGCTATTGTCTCTAGCTCGGACATATCCAGTCTCCTATTGGCTACACACATTTTCTGAAAAGGCTTCGTTGTTTTTGTAACAAGCCTTTTTGTTTGTCTTCAGAATTTTGTTGTAATTGCTGAAAAAGTTTTGTTTGTATCCTTTCTGGATATTGCAGAATTGTATTGGCTACTAAGAATTATATATTTTAATATAATCTGTGAATTTTTTCTTCTGAAAAAAAAAAGTAATTAAATTATCTTATTTTATCAATTAAAATGCATTTTTAAACTGTAATTTTCCTTTTATTAATTAAATTATTTTCTATGGAATTTAGTAATTAAATTATCTTCGAGGGAATTTCTAGATTTATCGTCATGGATTGATTTTTATTATCATTAATCATTATAATTAATAAAATCTTGTAAAAAAACTTTTATAGAAAGATTTTAATAAAAAATATTATATTAATATTAATAATATTACTTATAAAATCATATAATAAATTATGAAATATAACTTTATTATGGTTATAAATAGTTAATATTTAATTTTAATCTTTATAATCATTATATGTATTAGCAATTCTACATAACTTTTAAATATATAAAATTAATTTGAAAAATAGTACAATAAGAATGATAAGAATGATAGTATTTGTAATAGATAAGATCTATATAATAGAATTAAAATATAATTAATAGATAAAGTTGTAATTATTAATATAAATAGTCAAATTCATAATAAAATAATAATTAATAATATTTATAAAGTATAAATTATAAATATTTAAATTATTGAAAATATGAAATTAAATTAAAATTATTTATAACTTATAATAAAAATTATTAATTTAAACTAAATTATATTAAATTTATAAAAAAAAAATCTTAAAGTATAATTAAAGATAAATGATATAATTAATTTATGGAAATGAAATTTACCTTATTATTTTATTTATATATTTATTTATCATTTTAGATTTATGTTTATATTTCTTTTTGGTAAGTAAGCACATTATATTACCTTCTAAAAAACAACAAGGATATATAAGAATTCTTCATGTCCTTGAGTTGCCATACGAGGAATCCAAACCAAGCCCAAACAATAGTAAAAAAAGTAACCTCCTTAAGGAGGACATTATATTGTAACTCAGGTGCTAAATGTTCTAAATACAATTTAACTTGGAGATTAGGTGCTATATGTTTTAAAAACACTTTAACTTGGAGATCAAGACATAGCTAGATAATGTGACTAAACTTGATCAAAATCTGGACCAGGGGATCAAATTTTGCTCAATTTTCAAAGTGCTCGGAATGCGACGAAAACAGTGCCATTGCGTCTGTCTCATCTTCCTGATTCTAGTGGTATATTTACTTTCTCAAACGAAGTCCATATGAAGAAGATATCGCAATCCGTTCGCCGAGCCAAACAGGCAAAAATTTTGATGTTGATTGTACCTGTCCGTACAGTCCGTACAGGACACATGTCAAGTTCGTACAGTCCGTATAGGACACGTGGCAAGACCGTACAACATACGTGGCTGATCCGTACAGGACACGTGGCGGTTCCAGGGAGTGACACGTGTCAGGCATTTTTGGACTTTTGGACGTACAGTTGACCAATTCGGAGGTGACACGTGTCACCACTGGAAGGGTGACACGTGGCACGGGTGACGTCAGCGACTGACGTGGCAGGATGACGTAGTAGGTGATTGGACCGTACGGCGATGACGTGGCACACATTTAATGGTTGACTGCTGGCGAATAAGGAGATGACACGTGTCATTTATGTGGCGAATGGTATGAGGGCACGTGGCCCAATCCATGGGCGCCACGTGTCCCTCGTTTTATTGGTTAATGGTTCGTTTGTTAAAAGTTATGGAGGCCATGGGGTTCGACCCCCGGACCTCCTCCACTGTGCAAACGCCTTTACAAATCTGCCCGACCATTACGCCCGCACTTTGTTTCTTAACACATATGCTTTTGCAAATTATTTGAATTCAACGTTTCGTATTTTGGGCAGGGGGTCGGGCCGGGGCTTAGCCCCGGCCCGTGGACATTTGTATAGTGATATGACCATACACCGGTGTTTACACGTGGGTTTTTTAATTCGTGGTTTCATTACCATTAAACCATATGTTATACGTGCGGGTGATTATATTGGTTCCATTGTATACACATACGCCCATTGCATATGTTGCGCATGGGGTTTAAATATTACACCGTGGTTATTGTTTATACCATATTTAGCGGGGGTTTCTAACCATTGTTCGTTGTATAAACCGTATAACCATTGTGTATGTGCGGTTAGTTTTTAAAACCGTTTAACCACCTATTTGCTATGCGCGAGGTCACATGACCGTTCACATGCCCAGGAGCTAGGCAGTTGGGGGCTGGAGGCACCCTAACCGTCCTACAGTTTGCACGGTTATTCGAAACCGTTCGGTGTTGGGTTTAAACGCACATTTTGGAGCGTGTTCCAGGTTCATGCACACAGAGGTGTGTTCTGTAGAACCAGTTCCAGCAAAGTAGAAGGAGGAAAATGGAGGAGGTCTAACTTTCTCAGTTTTTGGCCGATTGAGGTGCCGTAAAAGCCCAACTAGGGATTTTTGGACATGCTGGATCCATTGGTGTTGTTTTAAAGACCATTTGAAGACTTCTTCTGCAATTTTTTCACCATTGAAGTTCCAGGAAGCTCTAGGGAGCTTAAAGCCCTATTTGATGGAGGACATGGTTTGGTGAGCCTAAGTTTCTTTTCTGTGAATGTATAATCATTTTTGGCTAATTAATATGATCTGAACACATTGGGACAGGTTTTAGAGGCTGTTGAGGACTTTTACAAGTGTTTTTACCAAAGATAAGCTCAGGGAAGCTTATGGCCACATGTAGAAGAGGTCATGCCCGGATGAGCCATGATCCGTTTTCAGAGTTCTATTAGTCGTTTTTGGGGTTTTTATGTGTTCTGATCTCAATGGTACAGTCTTTTTTTCCATTGGAGTTGAGAAACAGATTGTAAAAGAACTTTTGACTAATTAATCCCAGAGAGCCAAGTCCATTATGGAGGCTCAAGGAGATGTAGCCCAGAGGGGGGTGAACTCCTTTATCGTCTTGTTCTTGTTGTGAGTTTAATGGTTCATTTGCTACAAATTGTGTTGCTGTGTATTTTTTTTAAGTACATATTTAACCATCTAAGAGAACATATCCTCACACATAAGCATTTACAAGAAGATACATGAACTTAACACATAAGTTTATCTTGCATATTTTAACACATGAAGCAAGGTCCTGTAAAGTTTATTTTAATGAAGTAGGGGTGCTTGCATAGCATAACAAGTCAGCCTTCTATTTTCAGATCAGGTGGTATTAGAGCATAGTTTGTTTTGCTCATGTGTTTGCCATTGATATCTTGTGATTTAGATGTTGGATTTTGTGCAAGTTTGGTGTTGAAGTTTGATATCTTGCAAGGATGGCAGAAGCTTCAAGTATTGATAGTTCTCATACATTTCCATTTTCTAAAGAAGAAATTATACTCATGAGATATTTGATGAAAGAGATGTATGATAAGAACATTGCCCTTGAAGAGCAGTTGATGGCCATGAAGCAGGAGAAAGACCAG
>SNQJ01S0001857.1:378312-390961 GCA_010110895.2 Picea sitchensis
AGTCACCGTTCAGTTGGTTTGGTAAGAAATGGTTGGATTTCTTAAGCAAGTAACGCTTGCATTTTTCTGATTGTAAATGCACTTTTCCACGTTATGTGTGCATTTATGGGAAGCATGATAAGTTGCAGCCATTTATATTTTTTTTGTATTCAACTCTTAAGTACCCATATGTTTTGGGGTTGTACTTATGTTTGTACTGGAAGGAGAGTTGAAAGAGTCATGAACATGCATTTGTCTTTATGTATGTGTAAGCAGTGAACCTGGTGATGGTTCATCATGAGTGATTCATGATTGTTACATGATTATGTACCATGTTTGTCGACTTGTCAGTTTGGGAAGGTTGATGTTTCAATGAGTCTCGACTGGTGTTGATGATTTTCTGACGACTATGTTGTGTCAATCGTGTTGTTCGACTTGTGATTAGTCGATGGTGTTTATTGACTTGAAAGTTGATTTTGAAAACGCCATGTACTTTGATGAAGTACGAGATGCGACAATTGTTTGTTTAAGAACAAAAGATTTTGTTGGCATCATTTTCAATCTTGTATGACTTATTTTCAAGATTGATGGTTTTCTTGGCTTGTGACAAGATGTCGCAGGGAAGTTTTGCAGCCATTGGAGAGCTGATTATGTTGACGCCAAAGAGGTCGAAAGAGGGACTTGATTCTCAGTGGGAAGGTTGGCAGTCTTCCAAGCACAGAGAGAGCAGTGGGTCAGCAGCAGCCAGAGAGCAGTGGTTGAAGGACATAGCCAGTTGCAATGCACGGCATGTCAGAGTATTCAGGTGATTGTCGAAAATATTTTGATATGACTTGAGAGCAGACAGATAAGCTTTTGTGGGTCCAAAAGCCTTTCAGTGGGAAGGTGTGATCAAAATCTGGACCAGGGGATCAAATTTTGCTCAATTTTCAAAGTTCTTGGAATGTGACAAAAATGGTGCCATTGCGTCTGTCTCGTCTTCCTGATTCTGGCAGTATATTTACTTTCTCAAACGAAGTCCGTATGAAGAAGATATCGCAATCTGTTCGCTGAGCCAAACAGGCAAAAATTTTGATGCTGACTGTACCTGTCCATACAGTTCATATAGGACACGTGTCAAGTCCGTATAGTCCGTACAGGACATGTGGCAGGACCGTACATCATACGTGGCCGGTCCGTACAGGACACGTGGCGGCTCCAGGGAGTGACACGTGTCAGGCATTTTTGGACTTTTGGACGTACAGTTGACCAATTTGGAGGTGACACGTGTCACCACTGGAAGAGTGACACATGGCACGGGTGACATCAGCGACTGACGTGGTAGCCTGACGTAGCAGGTGACTGGACCGTACGGCGATGATGTGGCACGCGTTTAATGGTTGACTGCTGACGAATAAGGAGACGACACGTGTCATTTATGTGGCGAATGGTATGAGGGCACGTGGCCCAATCCATGGGCGCCACATGTCCCTCGTTTTATTGGTTAATGGTTCGTTTGTTAAAAATTATGGAGGCCGTGGGGTTCGACCCCCGGACCTCCTCCACTGTGCAAACGCCTTTACAAATCTGCCCGACCATTACGCCCGCACTTTGTTTCTTAACACATATGCTTTTGCAAATTATTTGAATTCAACGTTTTGTATTTTGGGAGGGGGGTCGGGCCGGGGCTTAGCCCCGGCCCGTGGACATTTGTATAGTGATATGACCATACACCGGTGTTTACACGCGCGTTTTTTAATTCGTGGTTTCATTACCATTAAACCATATGTTATACGCGCGGGTGATTATATGTGATTCCATTGTATACACATACGCCCATTGCATATGTTGCGCATGGGGTTTAAATATTACACCGTGGTTATTGTTTATACCATATTTAGCGGGGGTTTCAAACCATTGTTCATTGTATAAACCGTATAACCATTGTGTATGTGCGGTTAGTTTTTAAAACCGTTTAACCACCTATTTGCTATGCGCGAGGTCACATGACCGTTCACACGCCCAGGAGCTAGGCGGTTGGGGGCTAGAGGCGCCCTAACCGTCCTACAGTTTGCACGGTTATTCGGAACCGTTCGGTGCTGGGTTTAAACGCGTGTTTTGGAGCGTGTTCCAGGTTCATGCACACAGAGGTGCGTTCTGTAGAACCAGTTCCAGCAAAGTAGAAGGAGGAAAATGGAGGAGGTCTAACTTTCTCAGTTTTTGGCCGATTGAGGTGCCGTAAAAGCCCAGCTAGGGGTTTTTGGACATGATGGATCCATTGGTGATATTTTCAAGACCATTTGAAGACTTCTTCTGCAAGTTTTTCACCATTGAAGTTCCAGGAAGCTCCAGGGAGCTTAAAGCCCTATTTGATGGAGGACATGGTTTGGTGAGCCTAAGTTTGTTTTCTGTGAATGTATAATCATTTTTGGCTAATTAATATGATCTAAACACATTGGGATAGGTTTCAGAGGCTGTTGAGGACTTTTACAAGTGTTTTTTC
The DNA here is from genome assembly GCA_010110895.2 of Picea sitchensis. NCBI lineage: Eukaryota > Viridiplantae > Streptophyta > Pinopsida > Pinales > Pinaceae > Picea > Picea sitchensis. The sequence goes on from SNQJ01S0001857.1 coordinate 380,774, forward strand.
CAAAGAGAAGCTCAGGGAAGCTTATGGCCACATGTAGAAGAGGTCATGCCCGGATGAGCCATGATCTGTTTTCAGAGTTCTATTAGTCGTTTTTGGGGTTTTTATGTGTTCTGATCTCAATGGTACAGTTTTTTTTTCCATTGGAGTTGAGCACCATCTTGTAAAAGAAATTTTGACTAATTAATCCTAGAGAGCCAAGTCCATTATGGAGGCTCAAGGAGATGTAGCCCGGAGGGGGGTGAACTCCTTTATCATGTTGTTCTTGTTGTGAGTTTAATGGTTTATTTGCTGAAAATTGTGTTGCTGTGTATTTTTTTTAAGTACATATTTAACCATCTAAGAGAACATATCCTCACACATAAGCATTTACAAGAAGATACATTAACTTAACACATAAATTTATCTTGCATATTTTAACACATGAAGCAAGGTCCTGTAAAGTTTATTTTAGTGAAGTAGGGGTGCTTGCATAACATAACAAGTCAGCCTTCTATTTTCAGATCAAAACTAGTGAGACTACAAAAAAAGACAAGTTGACATGTCATGATCAACTAGAGTGCTGAGTGAATAACCTGGGAATCATATGGTAGAGGACAAGGATCATCCGGGAAAAGAACTCGTTGTGTTGTCTCGTCTGATACATGTCTAAGAGACACCTGTCTTTCTTGGAGACCTAACAATGTGATGATTTTATTCTCTGACTAGTTAATTTTAAAATTCTGATCTGCTAACTCACCTCACAATTCAAAGAGGAGTTCCAATTGGTCTTCCTTCAGGGAAAAACTCCTGAAATATTTTTCTGGGCAACTTTCCTCCTACGTTGGATGCACAGGAAGAGAGGGAGGGACCCCCCTCTTATGGATTCCTTACACAATGGGGAATTTAATATCAACCAAGTTCTTTATCAGGGGAATTGAAACCAACTCATCATCCTCATACCACTCTACACAATAGCTCCATTCCAATACTTCATCCACAGGCTACAAATTATCATCAGGGACCTTGGTCTGTAGCAATGGGTCGCTTACCATCTGTTCCTTGTTTCTAACCGAATGCAATTCATGATCTTAGTGCACAAGCATCCTATGTTATGATCCATAACCTCAATGATCTTGACCTCTCTCCCGCATTCCTGTAATCAACTCTAAAATGAAGGACACGACGTAGGGAAGGATATTCAGAAGATGTATACTCAACCTCCAACACCTTTTGCTAGGAATAAAGTTCTCGATCATATTCATCAAATAAATTGACTTATCAGACTTCAATGGTGTCATATCTGAACATCCTATCCATATATGTGAATGGATTTCCATAATTATTGTGATGCATTTAGAATAATGTCCATTTACATCAATAATAATACTATCCATCACTTCAAGCATCATTTATTGTACCAGGAATTGAATGGAGGTGATGAACATACATAAATTTAGAGAGAATTCCCTCACCACGTGCTCACCTTGGGGCTCAAGCCGACACTTGGTTGGGTGCATTATGTCCATATGTATGATCATGACCACCTTCATAGCACCCCATCTAGGGAGGAGTCATCCTACATTTCCAAATCTACACATTCCAAGAAAAGAGGATGCATTGGTTGTTGAGTGGAACTACAACTCATATCACATTCATTTTTAGAAATTTTATAATTTTCTAGCTTGTCCATTATTTTGTTAGCATCTCTACTAACATGTGAGGGAATGAGGACCAAGTAAGGAATGAGAAATATTTTTAGAAAATCCATACTTTTGAAAATCCACCATTTAGTATTTTGGACAACATTGCTATAATGATTTGAGAGTCCCCCTCCACAATTAATTGATGGAATCCAAGTTGGATGGAAGTATGAATTCCATGGATAAGAGCCCAAATTTTAGCAACATTATTTGAGTCATAGCTCAAGCTTCCATCTAGGATGTAGTGGAGTTTCACATACTGGAAAGATTCCCCAAATCCTGCTAGATTAGGATTTCGCTTAGAAGCTCCATCAAAATTCATTTTGAAGAAGCCAAGAGGGGGATGCTTCCATTTTCCATTACTTCTACTAGATTATAAGAAGAGTAACAATGGTTGAAGGTCTAAAGAAATTCATATATCCCGTTAGAGTAAGATAGGCCTTTCTTAAGGATCACAATGTAATCCTCTTTTGACCATTTCTTTTTCCTTATTGTTTGCAAGATGATTTGTTGAATTCTGGGAGAGATATCAATCTGGGGAAATTGTGTTGAATGGAATTTTATTATGTTCCTCTCCTTCCATATTTTCCACAATATGAACCCTGGAAGAAGCTGTCAAATTCTATTGAGCATAGGTTTTTTTAAAGTAGGGAAGCACCAATTGGAAATTATGTTGGGAATAATGTCCTTATGGCAGTCCAAAGTATGCATCACTTGGGTGGCTTGATCTAAAATGTTAGAGTTGTAATGTTATTTATTAAACAATAGATCCATGGTCTCCTCATTATGCATACAAAAGGGGCATATTGAGGGTCCAATAATCCCTCTTTTTTTTCATATTATTTCACGTTAATATGCATTTGTGGGCTACTATCCATAGAAAAGTGCTTACTTTTGGCCATAAGTTGGCTTACCAAAAAAAAAATCAGATATTATCCCTATCAATATGATGGAATTGAGACTTTATTATTTATGCTTATTTAACATTGAAGACCCCTTTTTTGGAGTGGCCCCATCAAAGAATATCAGGACCCTACCTTATTCATATTTTCCTATGTAATCCTTCATCTTTCTAGGGCCCCAAATCAAAACCATCAAGGCGTTAGAGATCCAAATGAGAATTTTTCCATTCCCATGAGGAGGAGAAAGGGTTGATTTGCCACTAATCCACTACATTCTTGCCTTGGTTTAGTTGCATAGTGGCATGAAAATCATGTAGTTGATTCATTTTTCTAAGGGAGACATTTTTTCCAAGAAAATGACCAGAAAAGGGAAGATTGACCATCCCTTATTTCCTATAATGCATGATCCTGAATTAGAGAGTGGTTTTTCCAGGCCACATTACAAATCAAAGAACTATTTTGGTGTGCATTCCATCTTATGAGTTTTGTCTCTTCAACATATGGTGTATATTTCTGATGCCACATTTGAGCCCATAGATCCCATGGTTTTTTTATCCATCTCCACCATATTTTGGCTCCCATAACCTGATTGAGCATGTGTGGATCCCTTATCCCCAATCCACCAGCTAGTTTTATCTTGCATAAGTCCCCCTAATTGAAAAGATCCCATTTTTGCCCTTCTTTAGTACCTTTCCATAGGAATTTTCGATGGAGTCTTTTGGTAACCAGGGCTGAGAAAAGGTATATTAGAATAGATTCCAAGATGGATTTTGAAAGCACCAGATGACTAGCTAAGTTTAAGGAATGAAAGGTCCAAGAGTCAAGATATTTTTCTAGAGAGGAAAGAAAATATTCCCACAAGCTATTCCAGAGGGAATTATCAATGAGGGGGGTACCCAAATATTTGGATGGAAGGGAACTCACGTTTAATCCCAGGATATGAGTAATGTGGTTTTGGATTGCATAAGGGGTGATGAAAAAGAATATATGGGATTTATCTATGTTGATAGAGGTTCCATAGGTGTCATTGAATTCATTGATAATGAAGAGGAGGCAACGTTCTTCTCTGACCATGGGGGTACCCATCATCATTATATCATAAAAAAATTGACTATGCATGATGGGGGGATCCAATCCATCAAGTGGAACACCCTGGCGAGATTCATCCTCAATAGCATCTTTGATGTAAAGGCTAAGACATTCTACCATGATAATGAAGAGGAAAGGGGAAAGGGGGTCTCCTTGGAAGATACCTCTAGAGGGAGAGAAGGAACAAGATGGGACACCATGATAAGAATATAGAAAAAGGATGAGGAAGTGAGGTTCATGATAAAATTTACCCAATAATAGTAAAAACCAAAGGCAATGAGGATTGATTTTATGTATTTCCAACTTAGTTTATCAAAATTGGAGAGGTCTATTTTGATAATGATGCTAGGAGTGCCAGAAGACTTTAAGAAGTGTATGACCTCATAGCAAGGATGAAACTATCCATGATTTGACTCCCTTCCACATAACCTAATTATTGATAGGAAATAATGAAATAAAGGAGGGTTTTGATCCTAAGTGAAATTACCTTTGTGATGAGCTTGTAGATGAAATTGCATAATGTGATTGGGAGGAATTACTTCGGATGCAAGACACTCTCTTTTTTTGGGATGAGTGTGAGAAAGGTATCATTTAATGTTGGGAGAATACTGAGAATCCTGTGGGAGTCCTCAATCAATTGCCAATACTCCTTGTGAACTAGATGCCAACAGTGATGAAAGAAGTCTATAGTAAAACCATCTAGTCCTAGGGATCTGCTTTTGGGAATTTCCTTGATGACTTGATCAACCTATGATAGCATCATATGATGAATGTAGCACCCCTCTTTTATGTCACAATCATAAGTGATTAATAGAATGAAGTAGTGTGATTTTTTTTTAAAACAAATTAAGAAGTATTCATTATGATGTTTCATAGACATAAATGAATTACATACAATGAGAACATTGGTAGTATTCAAACAATTCAAATTATCATCGCTAGATTTTTAATCAACTTTACCTAACAACAATATTAAGATACGATTATCATATAATAATTTAATAAGCCTAACATTGTAACATACCACTCTTGTGCACACCTGATGTGACTGATTATTTGAGGACACTTGCATGCAAGTGATCTATGTCATTATATGATTGTCTGCTTCGCTTATGGATTATGATGATGAGATTGTGGATTATGATGTTATGTTATGTTATTTATGGATATACAGGTTCTATTGACCGGTTTCTCATGAGTGTGTGGGACTCTTGACATATTGAGGATGCTGATTGCATCAATGGACCTCCCTGGACTCTGGATCGAGTCAGGGAGTGGATTGTATATGGTTTGAGTAATTTTTTTATTGCATATGTGACATATGACTGGGTATATTATGGTGGTGTTTATGGATCACTGACATGTTTCATTGATGGATGCACGTTGGAAATTTCTTTCTAATCAGACTCACATTTGGAGTAAAAGGGTCATGCATGAAAACCAAAGATATTGAGGGAGAGGTGTGGCAACAGCCTTGCCACAACCTACTAGAACTCTCGTCGTGGCTCAAACTATAGGTTAACGATTACCTAGTTCGCGAGATCCATGATGCCATGAGGGCTAACTGAGACAGTCACTCGTGAAGATTCTAAGGGGTACGCAATAAGGAAGGGTCCTTATTCCTTAGAGGCCCTTAGTCTCCCACAAGGTCACCTGATGGAGTATTTACTCCAAGGGTTGGACGTCTACCAAAATCAGTCAAAAGGCGAGTGGCACCCTTGGAGCACGTAGTGCATCTTGAAGGAGATGTCGTGTAAATGAAACATGAATAAAGACAAGTGACACCCTTGGAGAACGTAGTGCGTCTTGAAGGGAACATCACGATTTTTAAACACAGGTGATTCAATGAACCTAGGTGCCTAGAAAACAACATCTTACTTTGACATGGTCAGCCTTAAAATAATTATGTATGAGTAAAGTTGATTAATTACAATTTTTCCCTTAAAAAATAATGTTGCTAAGCCTAGTTGAAATAAAATCCTAGGTATGAGTAGGATATGAGGACTAAAATTTAATTAAGCAATTAATAAAGAGGGGATGAAGAAAAAAAAATCAAATTTAAAATTTAAAGGAGAAAGAAATTATCTAAAAATTTATTGTTGTTTATGTGAAAAACTTGCTAATTTAGAACTTAGGCAAAAAGGGGAAATTAAATGAAAAAGGAATGTGGAACATAGAAAGGAATATAGTCTAGAGAAGTTTCCTATTTAGAACTCAACTAAGCTTTAAGAAAGGCATCAATCATTAAAGGAAATTGAGGGAATAAAGGGACAACAATGAGCGTTTGTAGGAACGTTTTTAGGTGGGTGAGGGAAATTGGAAAATTAATTTAATTAATTAAATGAATTTCTGGTGCAACTGAGGGATTGGGTGACAAGTGTATGGGGGAGAATATTTCCTAATAATAATTTAACAAAAAGAATTTAACGTGAATTTTGGAAAATTGTCACTAAGATAACTCTATAAAATAAATGGCAGAGAAGGGGAATGGATCACGATTGGTATGTGTAAGGTTATGCTGCCAGATTTTTCTTGACTGATTTTTCTTATGGGAGTTGGGATACACAGCTCAAATAAAGGGTGGTAGCTCGAGTTTGCGAGGTGAGATGGGAGCTAGATTTCTTTGGTTTGTTTTTTTGGCCCCTTTGCGGCTCGGGGGGGGCTCAGGGGGCAAGAGAGTACCCCTAACATTGGTTGGGAGGTACTGGTGAGGTCTCAGTGATTAGCAAGCGGGAGTGAGGAGGATCGCCAGCAGCCGAATAACATCAGCAAGCCATCAGTCGGTTATGGTACACATTTTTTTTAAAGTTGCAGTTGTAAATTAGTTAGAAATTTACATAGATTTATTTGTTGTTGGAATTGTAATGGATGTCTAGTATTGTTGGGCATAGTCCCTCTCTAAGTTTTTTATAGAAATTTTGTTATATATTTACATTACCCTGGCCTTCGTCGATAACCTGGTGATACCTAGCGTTGTTGTTGTTTTAATTTGCTTCTTTACCCCGCAAAAATTGTGTTGGGTTTCCAACGATCTCATTGCTCTAGGCGCTATGAAACCACCCCCTTAACACTCAGTGTTTGTCGTCTGTGATTTTTCTTGTTTTCTTGATTTCTTATTGTGGTTAAACCATGTGTTTTTAGCATAAAAATCGCCCATCATCGAAGTGTTATTCCTCGATGATTTGGCATTGTGTTCTTTGCCTTATGGATGAGATTCAACCCTACGTTGAGCAAGAAAAATGCTTAGCATTGGAGCTTTCTGCCTCTGCGTCCTCACCCTCTACGTTCCTTTAATACCTCATGCATTCCCTCTCCACTAGTGTTGGTCATTTCAAGTTTTTTTTTTTATCTCTGAAAAGTTGTGATTTCCCTACGTTGTTGCATCCTTCGCCCATCAAATGTCTCTTTTTACCTCTATGCAGTCATCTTTTCTCCTATGAAATTTTTGGATTTTAAACCCCTGGCGTTTTTATTGAGCTTTGATCTCTTTTCTGGTAGAATAAAAGTCACTCAACTATGGTACTCTCCAAGCATGCTTTCCTCCCTTTATAAATCTCTCCATATTGCCTAAGTTCTCTCTCAGCCATGGGAATTCACCCTGGTGACCTTCCCTTGCTTATCCACTATGACCTTGCTCCCGATTTGCATCTACATCGCCAAATATATAGAAAATAGTGTTAGTTACCTAATAAGAATTGGGATCTCTTGCTTAACTCTTGAGATGCCCCACTATAAAATCCATTGAATTGTTTGCTGACTTATGGTTGCATCAGATTAATATTTTCATGCGTTAGCTTCATTGTGTCATTCTCCGTGCAATTCTTTGGATTGTGTTTACATCCACAGTCATTTTCGAACTCCAAGTAATATTTCTTGAATAGGAAAATAAAATAGGGATTTTCGTGTCCATCCCTTGGGGAAAACTAGCCTGTGTTTCCATCCCCTCTCTCCGCATCTAGCTGAGAATTTCTCACCCAATCCACGGGGAACGAAATCCTGTGATTTCACCCTTTCTCTCCACGTTTTTTTAGATAATTTTGTGAGGTTATGCCCGACACGATTGGTGTTATTTTTTTGTTTTTTCCAGCGCCCTCCATGGAGAATTCTTCCCAGAGATTTCTCACCCAAATCGTGGTAATTAATAGTTGACAGTGCCTCTGCACCTCTTCTAGCGCTTTCATTAAGAGTTCCTTTGAAAAGGAATTTGCTTCTTAATGTTATTACTGGGTTCAAGTTTTTGCTCTCCCTTGGTAGCTCCATTTGTTATTCTCCCTATGCCTTGTTTCAATCGTCTAATTCATATTAAAGTAATGCTTAAATTTTATTATTAAAGGTATTTCTTTGGTTTCCTTCCAATGCTTTTGAACTCGATTCTGGTGTGTAGTATTTAAGTTTTGGCGGCACTAAGCTTATTTATTACTTGACACTTATTTTTGTCGTGCTCTTTATTTAATAAAATATATAAGGTTTACGAGGTTCTCAAGTATTTATTTGTAGTTCTTCAAGTCCCCTAGGTAGGAGAGAAAGCTATCCAAAGTCCAAGTGTCTCAATATGTTCAACAAGTTACTTTTATTATTTTTTTAATAATAAAAAAATGGGTCACCTACCATCTGTTCCTTGTTCATGACCAGATGCAATTCATAATCTTGGTGCACAAACATCCTATGTTATGAGCCATAACCTTGATGAGCTTGAAATCTCTCCCGCATTCATGGAATTAACTCTAAAATGAAGGACACAACGTAAGGAAGGAGATTCAGACAATGTATACTCAACCTCCAACACCTTTTGCTAGGAATAAAGTTCTCGATCATATTCATCAAATAAATTGACTTATCAGACTTCAATGGTGTCATATCTGACCATCCTATCCATATATGTGAATGGATTTCCATAATTATTGTGATGCATTTAGAATAACGTCCATTTACATCAATAATAATACTATCCATCACCTCAAGTGTCAATGCTTGTACCAGGAATTAAATGGAGGTGATGAACATACATAAATTTAGAGAATGCCCCCACCATGTGCTCACCTCGGGGCTCAATCCAAAACTTGGTTGGGTGCATTATATCCATATGTTTGATCATGACCACCTTCATAGCACCCCATCTAGGGAGGAGTCATCCTACATTTCCAAAGCTACACATTGCAAGAAAAGAGGATGCATTGGTCGTTGAGTGGAACTACAACTCATATCACATTCATTTTTAGAAATTCTATAATTTTCTATCTTGTCCATTATTTTGTTAGCATCTCTACGAACATGTGAGGGAATGAGGACCAAGTAAGGAATGAGAAATATTTTTAGAAAATCCATACTTTTGAAAATCCACCGTTTAGTATTTTGGACAACATTGCTATAATGATTTGAGAGTCCCCTTCCACAATTAATTGATGGAAGCCAAGTTGGATGGAAGTATGTATTCCATGGATAAGAGCCCAAATTTTAGCATCATTATTTGAGTCATAGCTCAAGCTTCCATCCAATATGTAGTGGAGTTTCACATCCTGGAAAGATTCCCCAAAGCATGCTAGATCAGGATTTCCCTTAGAAGCTCCATCAAAATTCATTTGAAGAAGCCAAGAGGGGGATGCTTCCATTTTTCATTACTTCTACTAGATTATAAGCAGAATAACAATGGTTCAAGGTATGAAGCAAGTCATGTATCCCATTAGAGTAAGATAGGCCTTCCGTAAGGATCACAATGTAAATCCTCTTTTGACCATTTTTTTTCCTTATTGTTTGTAAGATGATTTTTCAAATTCTGAGAGAGATATCAATCCAGGGAAATTGGGTTGAATGGAATGTTATTATGTTCCTCTCCTTCCATATTTTCCACAAAATGAACCCTGGAAGAAGGTGTCAAATTCTATTGAGCATAGGTTTTTTTAAAGCAAGGAAGCACCAATTGGAAATTGTGTTGGGAATAATGTCCCTATGGCGGTCCGAAGTATGCATCACTTGGGTGGATTGATCCAAAATGTTAGAGTTGTAATTGAATTTATGTTGATTAAGGTTGTTTGTCATTGATGTCAACCTTTGAAGAAAGCCTCGTAGCACAAAGGTTTAGGTAATGGACCAAATATTGTTTGATGTAAATATAACTCATTATTTTTTTGTCATGGTTGATAAGAAGTAAATATGGATGAACTCCAAAGTGGTCCCCTTATGGTGAAATCCCTCACAGGAAGACGCTTTGTGGAGTAAGAGAACCCATGATTAATTATGGAATAACTAGATGAAGGAAAGTGAATTTGTCAAGGAAAATATCCTAGATGGATAGAGTTTTTCATGTTATTTCTGATGGTATGTGTAACATCACATAATTCCTCACGGTTAGAGAATTATGGCCATGAGAAGTTGGAGACCCCAGGTTTGGGTAATGGACCCAAGTTTGTTTCATGGGTAACGGTATGAGTTATGATATATTTTTAGATAATACTATTCTATATGGATAGTACATGTCATGTCATTTCTGGTGGTATGTAGAACATCACATAACTCCTCAC
>SNQJ01S0001857.1:398021-418458 GCA_010110895.2 Picea sitchensis
GTGTATGTGTATGATTGTTCATTTGTTCATTTCTTATTTACTCTGCAGTTATTGGATAATAATGCTTCATTGATATAACACTTGGATTATATGGTTAAATTGCTCTATTACTGATTCACCCCCCCTCTCAGTAATCCAACACATACTTGGTACATGGTTGGATGCACTTGTTTATGGTACAGGTTGATTAGAGGTTGGTGCATGGTTGATGCACTTGTTTATGGTACAGGTTGATTACAGGTTGAGGTATAGGTTGATGCATGGTTGATGCATGGTTTAGATTTATTGGTACAGGTTTACAAAGGTATTTCTCATAGTGATAGTGTGACAGTGGTTCCATCATTCTACTTCTACTTCAAGGTGGCAGGACGGGGAAAGGACATGTGGTTGTAGCCACCTTCTGTTTGTAGCCGGAGAACATTGGGGGTTGTAGCCTCCTTCTGGTTGTAGCCAGAGAATTGGGGAGTTGGAGCTTCCCTCAGGTTGTAGCTTGAGAAACTAGGGGGTTGGAGCCGCCTTTCAGTTGCAGCTGGAAAACAAAGGAAGTTGGTGCTTCCAATGAATGTAATTCTTCAAGACATATAAGAAAAAAAATTATGTGGTTTTCTCCCGATTTGGGTTTCCACATAAAAGACTGGTGTATTGTGTATGTCTGTGATTGTTAATTTCTTACTGCTCATTATTGGATAATAATTCTACATTCATATAACATTTGAAGAAAAAGGATTATAATTACACTATTACTGATTCACCCCCCCTCTCAGTAATCCAACAATTTATTCAACAAGTTATCCATGGTCTCCTCATTATGTATACAAAAGGGGCATATTGAGGGTCCAATAAACCCTTTTGTTTTCATATTATTTCACATTAATATGAATATGTGGGCTACTAGCCATAGAAAAGTTCTTACTTTTGGCCATAGGTTGGCTTACCAAATGTTTTTTCAGATATTATCCCTAGGAATATGATGGAATTGAGACTTTATGATGTAGTCTTATTTAACATTGAAGACCCCTTTTGTGGAGTGATCCCATCAAAGAATATCATGACCCTACCTTTTTCATATTTTTCTATGTAATCCTTCATCTTTCTAGGGCCCCAAATCAAAACCATCAGGGAGATGGATATCCAAATGAGAATTTTTCCATTCCCAGGAGAAGGAGGAGAAAGGGTTGATTTTCTACTAATCCACTACATTCTTGCCTTGGTTTAGTTGCATAGTGACATGAAAATCATACAGTTGATTCATTTTATATAGGGGAGTCATTTTTTGCCAAGAATATGACCAGAAAAGGGAAGCTTGATCATCCCGTATTTCCTATAATGCATGATCTTGAATTAGAGAGTGTTTTTTCGAAGTCGCATTACAAATCAAAGAACTATTTTGGTGTGCATTCCATCTTATGAGTTTTGTCTCTTCAACATATGGTTTATATTTATGATGCCACATTTGAGCCCATAGATCCCCTGGGTTTTTTATCCATATCCACCATATTTTGGCCCCCATAACCTGATTGAGCATGTGTGGATCCCTTATCCCCAATCCTCCATGTAGTTTTAGCTTGCATAAGTCCCCCTAATTGAAAAGAGCCCATTTATGCCCTTCTTTAGTACCTTTCCATAGGAATTTTCAATGGAGGCTTTTGGTAGCCAGGGATGAGAAAAGGTATATCAGAATAAATTCCAGGATGGATTTTGAAAGCACAAGGTGACTAGCTAAGTTTAAGGAATGAAAGTTCCAAGAGTTGAGATATTTTTCTAGAGAGACAAGAAAATATTCCCACAAGCTATTCCATAGGGAATTATCAATGAGGGGGATACCTAGATATTTGGATAGAAGGGAACTCACGTTTAATCCTAGGATATGGGTAACGTGGTTTTGGATTGCATAAGGGGTGATGAAAAAGAATATATGGGATTTCTCTATGTTGATAGAGGTTCCATAGACGTCACTGAAGTCATTGCTAATTGAGAGGAAACAACATGCTTCTCTGACCGTCGGGGTACCCATCATCATTATATCATAAACAATTTGACTATGTGTGATGGGGAGATCTAGTCCATGAAGGGGAACACCCTGACGGGATTCATCTTCAATATCAGCTTTGATGTAATGGCTAAGACCTTCTACCATGATAACAAAGAGGAAAGGGGAAAGGGGGCCTCCTTGGAAAATACCTCTAGAGGGAGAGAAGGGACGATATGCGACACCATGATAAGAATAGAGAAAAAGGATGAGGAAGTGAGGTTCATGATAAAATTTACCCAATAATCGTAAAAACCAAAGGCAACAAGGATTGATTTTATGTATTTCCATCTTAGTTTATCAAACGATTTGGAGAGGTTTATTTTGATAATCATGCCAGAAGTGTCAGAAGACTTTAAGAAGTGTATGACCTCATAGCAAGGATAACATTGTCCATGATTTGACTCCCTTCCACATAACCTAATTAATGATGAGAAATAATGAAAGAAAGGAGGGGATTGAGCCTAAGTGAAATTACCTTTGTGATGATCTTGTAGACGAAATTTCATAATGTGATTGGGAGGAATTAATTCAAATGCAAGACACTCTCTTTTTTTCGGATGAGTGTGAGAAAGGTATTATTTAATGTTGGGACAACACCAAGAATCCCGTGGGAGTCCATAATCAGCTGCCAATACTCCTTGTGAACTGGATGCCAACAGTGATGAAAGAAATCTATAGTAAAACCATCTAGTCACGGGGATTTGCTTTTGGGAATTTCCTTGATGGATTGATCAACCAATGATAGAGTTATAGGATGAATGTAGCACCCCTCTTTTATGTCACAATCGTAATTGATTAATAGAATGAAGTAGTGTGAATTTTTTTTTAAAACAAGTTGAGAAGTATTCATTATGATGTTTCATAGTCATAAACGAATTACATATAATGAGAACATCAGTAGGTATTCGAACAATTCAAATTGTCATCGCTAAATTTTTAATCGACTTTACCTCACAACAATATTAAGATACAATTATCATATAATAATTTAATAAGTCTAACATTGTAACATCTCACTCTTGCGCACACCTGATGTGACTTATTCTTTGAGAACACTTGCATGCAAGTGATCCGGTTCATTATATGATTGTCTGCTTCACTTATGGATTTTTGATGATGAGATTGTGGATTATGATGTTATGTTATGTTATTTATGTATAGATATGTGTTATTGATTGGTTTCTCCTGAGTGTGTAGGACTCTTGATAGATTGAGTATGTTAATTTCATCAATGGACCTCCTTGGACTCTGGATCGATTTAGGGAGTGGACTGTATATGGTTTAAGTATTTTTTTTATTGCATATGTGACATATGACTAGGTATATTATGATGTTGTTTATGGATCGTTGACATGTTTTATTGATGGATGCAGGATGACGATTTCTTGCTAATCAGACTCACATTTGGAGTAAAGGGGTCATGCACGACAACCAAAGATATTGAGGGAGAGGTGTGGCAGCATCCCTGCCACATCCTACTAGCACTCTCGTCATAGCTTAAACTGTAGGTTAAAGATTACCTAGTTCGAGAGATCCACGATATCATGAGGGAAAACTGAGACAGTCACTCACGAAGAGTCTAAGGGGTGCACAATAAGGAAGGATCCTTATTCCTTAGAGTTCCTTAGTCTCCAACAAGGTTTCTTGAAAGAGTATTGACTCCAAGAGTTGGACATCTACTAAAATTAGTCAAAGGTGAGTGACACCCTTGGAGCACATAATGCATCTTGAAGGGCACGTCGCGTAAATGAAACATGAATAAAGGCAAGTGACACCCTTAGAGAATGTAGTGTGTCTTGAAGGGAAACTCACGATTTTTAAACATGGGTGACTCAATGAACCTAGGTTCCTAGAAAACAATATCTTACTTTGGCATGGTCAGCCTTAAAATAATTATGTATGAGTAAAGTTTATTAATTACAATTTTTCCCTTAAAAAAGTTTTTTGCTAAGCCTGGTTGAAATTAAAGCCCAGGTCTGAGTAGGATATGAGGACTAAAATTTAATTAAGAAATTAATAAAAGGGGGATGAAGAAGAAAAAATCAAATTTAAAATTTAAAGGAGAAAGAAATTATCTAAAAAATTATTGTTGTTTATGTGCAAAACTTCCTAATTTAGAACTTAGGCAAAAATGGGAAATTGAATGCAAAAGGAATGTGGAACATAGAAATGAATCGAGTCTAGATAAATTTCCTATTTAGAACTCAAATAATCTTTAAGAAAGACGCCAGTCATTAAAGTAAATTGAGGGAATAAAAGGACAACAAGGAGCGTTTGTAGGAACACTTTTAGGCGGGTGAGGGAAATTGGCAAATTAATTTAATTAATTAAATGAATTTCTAGTGCAACTAAGGGATTGGTTGACAAGTGTGCGGGGGAGAATATTTCATAATAAAAATAATTTAACATGCATTTTGGAAAATGGTCACTAAGAGAACTCTATAAAATAAATGGCAAAGAGGGGGAATGGATCACGACTGGTATGCGTAAGGCTATGTTGCCGGATTTTTCTTGACGAATTTTTCTTGTGGGAGTTGGGATACCCAGCTCGAATAGAGGGTGGTAGATCGACCTTGCGAGGCGAGCTAGAAGATAGCTTTCTCTGGTTTATGTGTGTGGCCCCTTTGCGGCTCGGGGGGGCTCATGGGGAAGAAGAGTACCCCTAGCATTGGCTGGGAGGTACCGGTGAGGTCTAAGCGATTAGAAAGCAGGAGTGAGGAGGATCGACAATAGCCAAAGAACATCACCAAGCCATCATTTGATTATGGTACACATTGTTTTTAAAGTTGCAGTTGTAAATTAGTTAGAAGTGTAGATAGTTTTATTTGTTGTTGGAATTGTAATGGATGTATGATATTGTTGGGCATAGTCCCTCTCTAAGTTTTTTCTAGAAAGTCTGTTATATATTTACATTACCCTGGCCTTCATCGATAACCTCGAGATACCTGTCGTTGTTGTTTTAATTTGCTTCTTTACTCCACAAAAATTGTGTTGGGTTTCCAGCGATCTCACTGCTCTAGGCGCTGTGAAACCACCCCCTTAACACTCAACATTTTTGCTTTGCGATTTTTCTTCTTTTCTTGCTTTCTTATTGTCGTTAAACCCTGTCTTTTAAGCATAAAAATTTCCCATCACTGGAGCATTCTTCCTCGGTGAATTGGCTTTGTGTTCTCTACCTTCTGGATGAGGTTCAACCCTGCGTTGAGCAAGAAAAACGTCCATCATTGGGCTTGTTTCCTTTGCGTCCCCACCCTCTGCATTCCTTTAATACCTAGCACATTCCCTCTCCACTAGCGTTGGTTATTTTAAGTTTTTTTTTTTTAGCTCTGAAAATTTATGATTTCCCTACGTTGTTAGATCCTTTGCCCATCAAATTTCTCCTTTTACCTCTGCGCGGTCAACTTTTCTCCTCTGAAATTTTTGGATGTTAAACCCCTGGAATTTTTACTGATCTTTGATCTCTATTCTGGAAAAAAAAAAAAATTCCCAGCTATGGTACTCTCCGGGCATGCTTTCCTCCATTTATAAATCTCTGCATATTTCCTAAGTTCTCTCCCAACCATGGGAATTCACCCTGACGACCTTCCTTTTCTTATCCACTGTGACCTTGCTCATGATTTGACTCTACATGACCATATATACAAAAAATAGTGTCAATTACCTAATAGTAGTTGGGATAGCTTGCTTAACTCCTGAGATGCCCCACTATAAAATCCCTTGAAATGTTTGTTGACTTGTGGTTGCACCAGATTTATATTTTCATGTGTTAGTTTCCTACTCCCAGTCGAATTTTGTTGTGTCATTCTCCGTGCAATTCTTCGGATTCATGTTTACATCCACAGTAATTTCCAAACATCAAGTAATATTGCTTGAATAGGATAATAAACCGGGGATTTTTGTTCCCAAACCTTGGGGAAAAACAACATTCGTTTCCATCCCCTCTCTCCGCGTCTAGCTGAGAATTTCACGCCAAGTCCATGGGGAAAGAAATATTGCACTTTCACTCTTTCTCTCCATGTTTTATTAGATAATTTTGTGAGGTTATGCCCACCGTGACTGGTATTCTTTGTCTTCGTTTTCCATCACCCTCCATGGAGCGTTCTGCCTAGAGATTTCTCACCTAGATCGTGGCAATTAATAGTCGACAATGCCTCTTCCCCTCTTCCATCGCTTTCATTAAGAGTTACTTTGAAAAGGAATTTACTTCTTAATGTGATTATCGGGTTCAAGTATTTTTTCTCCCTTGGTAGCTCCATTTGTTATTATCTGGTGCCTTGTTTAAACTGTCTGATTCATATTAAAGCAATGCTTAAATTTTATTATTAAAGGTATTGCTTGGGTTTCCTTCCAATGCTTTTGAACCCGATTCTAGTGTGCATCATTTAAGTTTTGGCGGCACTAAACTTATTTATTACTGGACACTTATTTATGTCCTGCTCTTTATTTAATAATATATATAAGGTTTACAAGGTCCTCAAGTATTTATTTAAAGTTCATCAAGTCCCCTAGGTAGGGGAGCAAGCTGTCCAAGGTCCAAGTGTCTCAATATGTTCAACAAGTTACTTTTATTATTTTTTTAATGAGTTAGGCGATAAGGAATTCGATAGAATTTAAAACACCTTCATGATTTTATGTTTTAATTATTTAAAAGAATGAGGTGACAAGAATTTAGTAGGAATACAAACACCTTATCAATTTAATATTTTTGTATTTAAATGAATTATAACAAAATTAAATCACCTCCCTAATGCATAATTTAGGCATTTGCCAAGACAAGAAAAAATATAATACATAAAATAGAAAATCCTCATGTTTAGAACCTTAACTATCTTTAGATGTCTATCTACTACAATTTTACGGTAAACCAAAATGCACACCATATTAAAAGTATCATCAAAAATGGATAATGAATGGAGAATTGGGATTCATGGATACGTATCCCTTGGGTTAAATCGATTGATTAAGTGTTATGTTTTCTTGCGCCATGATCTTAAGGTGATTTATTACTGGTTGTTTTTAGACTTCTTACGTGCAAGGAAATTATGATTGTGAATGATTGTTAGACCTTAGATATCCTTGTGCAATAAATTAATTAATGTACTCTTGCGCCTCAATTTAAGGTGGTGTGAATTTAAGGTAGGTGACTAATTAAGTACTTAGATTATTGGCACGCCATTCAATCATGCTAGTCAAGTGATGGTATGATGGCTCGACATTGTTTCCTATTGCATCTTCGAATAAATCTAATGATTCTCTTAGGCCTTGAGATTAAGTGTGGTTGGAATACCTGCAACTTTATTGTAATGTTGATGTCCGACTAGTTAAGTAGTTGAACTCCCTTACGTCATGATTAAGTTGAGATCACTCTTGCACCCTTGGAATGTTGACATGTGATTATGTTAAATTTGTTTCTCTTGCACCATTTAATTTTTGATGTGTACATACTTAAGTAATTGGGTTTATTTCACCACGAAAGATGTTGATACTTGTTGAATAAGTAACTAGCTTACTCTTGTGCTAGTGAAACTTGTTGATGTATGTTTGATGGTCTAGTTTAGAGATGAGATGTGATTGATTTAGTGGGAAGTAGACACCTCCTTGTTCCTCAAAACAGTCATCATCCCCGAGACCTTAAACGGTTAAAATCAATTGAAACCTAGGCTTGAACATTGCTTATGTGTCCTAGAGGTCCTAACCTTGTAGGGTAGGTTGGGAAGGTAGTATATTACGTGTTTCTTGTGATTATCTTTATGATCCTTGTGATTCGTTATGGTATTTCATGTTGTCTTAGTGATATTTAATGATGGTCCTTATGAGATGTGTTGGATTTTTAAGATTGTATTGTTATGCATCGTTTTTAATTGTAGAATGCAATGATGTGGGGTTGTTGTTAATTATTGTGTTAATACATCGACATGTGTGTATTGGTACATGGTGATGATGTGTCATAATTGTGTCGTATTTGATTATTAATGCATTATTATTGTTTCGTTAATATATGTGATTGATTTGTAGATGATGTTTCTCTTATTACGATGTTTTAATTTCCTAACGCAACACTAGAAGAAAAAAAAATTGACCCATTGTACGTCGTTTGTTGTCATAATGGCAAGGTTGTTACATATGGTATCAGAGTGGGTTCAACCCCACAACTTGGGATCATTATTCCTTCCATTATATGAAGACTTGATTATAATTTGTCTCCAATTAATTTGAATTGTATTTATCCAGGTAATCATGGTTAGAGGATGTTGTGGAGACACACGACGTGATGCTAGGGGAGGAGGCGTGATGCCCCTAGTATTATCCATGCCAAAGGGGTCTAACCCCCAAGGAGAAGAACAAGTCGTCGAAAAAAAACAGGTATTTGTTGGGGATGTGGTTGGGTTGATGAGGTTCTTTCAAAGGATGTCAGAGGCCCTGATTAGCCATCTGGATAGAGAAGAGGCCAGGGTGATGGCACCCCCTTAGGGTTCACTGCACGCCCTAGCCGGTACTGATAGAGTTCACCGAGAACTAAAGAAGATCAAGTTTCCCAAGTTCTTTGGTGCCACGGATGGCACAACCATCAAGGCATGGTTGGAGAATATGGCAATGTGATTTTCACTTTGTGACTATACCTCCAACATGAAGGTTTGCATGGCGGTATTGTAGTTGAAGGGGAGCACTCTTCTATGGTGGAAGATGCTCCTGTCGCAACTGAACATCGTCGTCGAGGATGTGTCATCGGAACTGTTCGAGGAGCAGTTTCGAAAGAAGTATATGTTTGAGGAATTCATTGAGAATCATCTCAATGAGTTCAATGCCTTATGATAGGGAGGTCATACGATGCCTGAGTACGAGGCCCATTTCGTGGAGTTGCTTAGGTATGCTCCACATTTGAACACTAAGAAGCTTAAGGTCAACAAGTTTGTGTTTGGCCTTAATGTCATCATTCATGCTAAAGTGAGGATTTTAATGCCTCATATGTTGCATGATGTTGTCCAAAAGGCCCTCATATTTGAGGAAGAGCTCATCAGCTGGGGTCAGAGAAGGACTCCTGTGAGACCGATGGGACAGGTGACATATGGTGTGCAATAGCATCAAACACCAGCTAAACATCCATCAGGTTATTGAGGCACACCGAGAGGATCCATGTTTACAACACCACGGTGACCGGTGCCTCAGCAGTGGACTCCCTACAAAGGACCATAACACCAACACCAGCGTCGAACGAAGTAGCTGTAGTTCAAGCCTGTTTAGCAGAACAAACTAGGGTTTCAAGCTGGTGGGCCAACATCTTCTACTTTGGGGAGCAGGAGTACTGGAACAAAGACTGGATGTTGGACATGTGGAGAGCCACATTACCAGTGTGATTGTCTAGTTGAGAGGGCTAGAGTAGCTGGGACATTCGGATCCCCTACAGTAGGAGATTTGGGCAAGGCCCATAGGATTCATGCAGCGGTGAATAACCTTCAGCATAAGGACCAGTCTACTATGCTCAAGACTTCAAGTACCATCGCTGACCAGACCTTTAGTATTTTGATAGATCCAGGTGCTATAGAGAGTTTTATTTCTGGTGCAGCGCTAAAAATAAATAAGGTAAAGGCAGTCAAACATGAAACATTTAGCTACATCGAAATGGCTTTGTGATCCAAACAAAAGGTTGGTGGAAAGGTTACAGGTTGTAGCCTTAAACTAGGAGATTTTGTCACGAAGGCCGACTTGTACGTCACAATATTAGGATCTTATGACGTCATGATTGGTATGGACTGGTTGGAATTGCATGAGGTGATACTCAACTATAAGATGAAACGGTTGAGTTTGGTCGATGATGAGAGATAGATATGTGTCATTGTAGGAAGGAACCATAAATTTTCCCAAAGGTTCATCTCTTCCCTACAGCTATGAATGAGAATGCACAAGGGATGCAAGCTATATGCGATCCTTGCATTGAACAAAAGGGGCATGGTGAAAGGACTAGAAAACATTTCGATAGTACAAGAATTTCTGGACGTATTCCCAGAGGAGTTACCAGGGTTATCGCCTAAGAGGGAAGTGGAATTTACTATTGACCTAAAACTGGGAACTGGACCGATAGCAAGAAAGCCTTATCATATGTCGACCCCTGAGTTATAGGTGTTGAAAATTCAACTGAAGTAGTTTTTGGACCTAGGACTTATACGTCCAAGTATGTCACCATGGGGTGCACCTGTTATTTTCATACGGAAGAAGGATTGGTCATGGAGACTCTGCATTGACTACCGTCAATTGAACAAGGAAACGATCAAGAACCAATATCCATTGCCAAGAATAGATGATATGTTTGATCAGATGAAAGGTGCAATGGTGTTATCAAAGATCAACTTGAGATCAAGGTATCACCAGTTACGAATCAAAGGGGACGACATTCGTAATACTGCATTCAAGATGAGGTTTGGACATTACGAGTTTACCATTTTACCATTTGGACCAACTAACACCCCAGGGGTATTCATGAGCTTGATGAATGGGGTTTTCCACGAATACTTGGACAAGTTTGTTCAAGTATTCATCGACGATATTTTCATATATTCTCGGATGATGGAAGAACATGACAAAGATTTGTGCTTGGTACTACAATGTCTATGAGAGAAAAAAATGTTTTGGAAACTGTCAAAATGCTCTTTTTATCAATCGAAGATTCGTTACTTAAGGCATGTCATCTCCGACGAAGTTATCGATGTGGATCCAACGAAGGTAGAGGATATTATGGGATGGTCTGTGTCGATGAATGTCCCAGAAGTGTGTAGCTTCATGGGTTTAGCGGGATATTATCGATGATTCGTCGAGGGTTTTTCGAAGATAGAAAATCCGATTACGGAATTGCAGAAGAAGAACAAGAAGTTTGTATGGACTGAAAAGTGCATGGAATCATTTCGACAGCTCAAGGAGTTGTTTACGACAACATCGATACTAAAAGTCCCTAACATGGACGAGGATTTCTTGCTATGCACATAAACATCCATGGAAGGCTTAGGTGGAGTCTTGATGCAAGACGATCGAGTGATCGCTTACATCTTGAGAAAGTTAAGAAGGCATGAGGATAACTATGTGATGCATGAATTGGAGTTATTAGCCATTGTGTATGCCTTGAGCATTTGGAGACACTACCTGATTGGATGGAAATTCAAACTAAAAATAGACCAATGTGGTTTGCAACACATTTTTACACAAAGTGACTTGAACGCGCAGCAAAGGCTTTGGTAGGAACTGCTTAGCGAGTATGATATTGAGATTACCTACATAAAAGGAACAATGAACAGAGTGGTGGATGCATTGAGTCAGAGACCACCAATGTTTTTGGTGATATCACTTCAGACAAATCTACGTGAAAATATTCTAACTATACAATGTGACGATGACTAGTATCAAGAGGTTAAAGAATTTATCGGACAAAACACCATTTTGGTACCAACATTTGAGGGATTTACTATGGAAAATGACAGATTAATGAAATATAATAACTAGATTTAAGCACTACCCAACAACAAATTAAGAAGTTTGATCTTAAAAGAAGCTCATAGATTAGTGTACATGGCTCATCCTTGAGTCACGAAGATGAGGGCAGACCTTAAACCCTTATTCTTTTGGAAAGGAATGAAGGCAGACATAGTCAACTACGTGGCGAGATGTCTAGAATGTCAGCATGTGAAGGTTGAACTTAGGCATCCGGTAATATTAATACAACCACACGCTATTCCAGAATCGAAATGGGAGGTCATTTCGATGGACTTCATTGTTGGATTCCCGCTGACGGAAAAGAGGCACGACTCAATTTTTGTGGTAGTTGACACTCTGACGAAGAGTGCACATTTTATCCATGTGCATATGATGTATCAGACACTATACATACCTATAGTTTTCATCAGTGATATTATGAGAATGCATGGCATGCCTAAGAAGATCATATCCGATCGAGGATCGGTGTTTATAGGATGATTTTGGACTAGTTTCCAAGAGGCCTTCGGAACCCAACTTAACTTTAGTACCGTATATCACCCGGAGACAGATGGGCAGATAGAATGAACAAACCAAATCTTGGAGGATATGTTGCGTATGTATGTGATGGACCAACATAAGCATTGGGAAGAGTTCTTGTGACTAGTAGAGTTCGCATACAACAACAACTATCAAAGCACAATTAAGATGGCACCATTTGAGTTTCTTTACGGCAGACCA
Organism: Picea sitchensis; assembly: GCA_010110895.2. Lineage (NCBI taxonomy): Eukaryota > Viridiplantae > Streptophyta > Pinopsida > Pinales > Pinaceae > Picea > Picea sitchensis. The sequence goes on from SNQJ01S0001857.1 coordinate 410,254, forward strand.
TGTTGGACTCCTTTGAGTTGGAATTGGATTGAGGATAGGGTCCTGGTAGGACCAGAAGTGATCCAAGAAATAGAAGAGAAAATGAAAACAATAATACAAAGGATTAAGGAAGCGCACGATCGAAAGAAGAGTTATGTCGATGAGCATCATGTTGACCATAATTATGAAGGTGGCGATCAAGTCTTCTTGTGGTTGAAATCATACAAGAGTTCGATCAAGTTTGGAAAGGGTGTTAAAATCTCTCCTAGGTTCATGGGACCTTTCGAGGTTATGGAAAGGAAGGGGACCATGGCCTATTGACTAGCCTTTCTTGATTCTTTGAGGCGTATGCACGATGTTTTTCATGTATCTGTTTTGAGACATTATGTTAGTGATCCTACACATGTGATTGACATTAGTTCTTTGCAGGTATAGGACAAGGGTGTGCTCACGACGGAGCCAATCCGCATTCCCAGCCGTCACATTCGACAGCTATGACATCGAATAGTCGATCAGGTCAAGGTCCAGTAGGACAATTATAGTCCACACTCAGCTACCTGGGAGGACACATATGATATGCATCAATAGTTTCCATTTTTGTTTGATGGCTAGACAGTTAGATATTGTCAGATACTTTATTTCTGCACTTGTATATTGTGAAACTTCAGGACAAAGTTTAAAATAAGAGGGGGTGTATGTAACATCTCGCTCTTGCGCACACCTGATGTGACTTATTCTTTAAGGACACTTGTGTGCAAGTGATCCGATTCATTATATGATTGTGTACTTCTCTTATGGATTATGATGATGAGATTGTGGATTATGTTGTTATGTTATTTATGGATAGACAAGTGTTATTGACTGGTTTCTCCTGAGTGTGCAAGACTCTTGACAGATTGATGATGTTGATGGCATCAATGGACCTCCTTGGAATTTGGATCGAGTCAAGGAGTGGATTGTATATGGTTTGAGTATTTCTATTATTTCATATGTGACATGTGACTGGGTATATTATTAATTTTTTTATGGATCGCTAACATGTTTCATTGATGGATGTAGGCTGACGATTTATTTCTAATCAAATTCACATTTGGAGTAAAGGGGTCATGCACGAAAACTAGAGATATTGAGGAAGAGGTGTGGCAGCATAACTGTCATAGCCTACTAGCACTCCCACCATGGCTCGAATAGTAGGTTAGTGATTACCTAGTTTGAGAGATCCACGATGTCGTGAGGGTAGAATGAGATAGTCTCTCACAAAGATTATAAGGGGAACGCAATAAGGAAGGGTCCTTATTCCTTAGAGGCCCTTAGTCTCCGACAAGGTCACCTGACGGAGTATTGACTCCAAGTGTTGGACATCTACCAAAATTAGTCAAAAGGTGAGTGGCACCCTTGGAGAACGTAGTAGGTCTTGAAGGGAATGTTCAACCATGAAAATTCACCCTGACAACCTTCCCTTGCTTTTCCACTACGACCTTGCTCATCCACTACAACCTTGCTCACGATTTTCCTCTACATGGCCTGATATATAGAAAATAGTGTCAATTACCTAATAGCATTGAGGATCTCTTTCTTAACTCCTAAGATGCCCCACTATGAAATCCCTTGAACTGTTTGTTGACTTTTGGTTGCACCATATTAATATTTTCATGCATTAGTTTCCTACTCCCAGTCAAATTTCATTATGTCATTCTCCGTGAAATTCTTCAGATTCATGTTTACATCCACAGTCATTTCCCAAATCCAAGTAATATTTCTTGAATATGATAATAAACCATGGATTTTCGTGCCCAATCCTTGGGGAAAACCATTCTGCATTTCCATCCCCTCTCTCCATGTCTAGAGAATTTTGTGCCCAATCCGAGGGGAAATAAAGCCTCTGCTTTCACCCTTTCTCTCCATGTTTTGTCAGAGAATTTCATGACATTATGCCTAGCGCAATTGGTGTACTTTGTTCGCATTTTCCAATGCCCTCCATGGAGCGTTCTGCCCAAATATTTCTCACCCATATCATGGTAATTAATATTCGAAAATGCCTCTGCCCCTCTTCCATCGCTTTCATTAAGAGTTCCTTTGAAAAGGAATTTACTTCTTAATGTTATTACCAAGTTCAAGTTTTTTCTCTCCCTTGGTAGCTCCATTTGTTATTCGTCCGGTGCCTTGTTTCAACCGTTTTATTCATATTAAAGTAATGATTAAATTTTATTATTAAAGCTATTGCTTGGGTTTCCTTCCAACACTTTTGAACCTGATTCTGGTGTGCAACATTTAATTTTTGGAGGAAATAAACTTACTTATTACTTGACACTTATTTATGCCCTGCTCTTTATTTAATAATATATATAAGGTTGTCCCCAAGGTGTAGGACAGTCGGTGATGGAGTGTGTTGTTAAGCCACTCCGTGTTGAAAAGTCATCGGTTCGAAACCTGCGGGGACAAAAAATCCAACCATGTTAAGGGTTGGTGTGGCTCAGGCCGGGTGCGATCCCTGGGTGATTTTGACGGCTTAGATGCCCCTGAGTCACGGTTTCTCAAGCCAAAGGTTAATCCTGATGCCAAGAAGGTCCGGACCAATTAACAAACAAAAAAAAAAAATATATATATAAGGTTTACAAGGTCCTCAAGTATTTATTTGAAGTTCATCAAGTCGCCTAGGTAGGAGAGCAAGCTATCCAAGGTCCAAGTGTCTCAATATGTTCAACAAGTTAATTTTATTATTTTTTTAATGAGTTAGGCGATAAGGAATTTGATAGAATTTAAAACACCTTCATGATTTTATGTTTTAATTATTTAAAAGAATGAGCTGACAAGAATTTAGTAGGAATACAAAAACCTTATCGATTTAAGATTTTTGTATTTAAATGAACTATAGTAGAATTAAGTCACTTCCCAAATGAAAAATTTAGGCATTTGTCGAGACAAGAATAAATAGAATACATAAAAGAGAAAATCCTAGTGTTTAAAATCTTAACTATCTTTAGATGTCTATCTACTACAATTTTACGGTAGACCAAAATGTGCACCATATTAAAAGTATCATAAAAAAATGGATAATGAATGGAGAATTTGGATTCATGGATATGTATCCCTTGGTTTAAATCGATTGATTAAGTGTTATGTTTTCTTGTGCCATGATTTTAAGGAGATTTATTACTAGTTTTGTTTAGACTTCTTGTGTCCAGGGAAATTATGATAGTGAATGATTGTTATACCTTAGATATCCTTGCGCGATAAATTAATTAATGTGCTCTTGCGCCTCAATTTAAGGTGATGTGAATTTAAGGTAGGTGATTAATTAAGTACTTAGATTACTGGTGCACCATTCAATCATTCTAGTTAGGTGACGGTATGATGGCTTGACGTTGTTTCCTATTGTGTCTTCGAATAAACCTAATGATTCTCTTATGCCTTGAAATTAAGTGTGGTTGGAATACTTGCGACTTGATTGTAATGTTGATGTCCAACTAGTTAATTAGTTGAACTCCCTTCAGTCATGATTAAGTTGAGATCACTCTTGCACCCTTGGTATGTTGACGCGTGATTATGTTAAATTTGTTTCTCTTGCGCCATTTAATTGTTGATGTGTACTTAATTAAGTAATTGGGTTTATTTCTCCACGGAATATGCTAATACTTGTTGAATAAGTAACTAGCTTACTCTTTCGCTAGTGAAATGTTTTGATGTGTGTTTGATGGTCTAGTCTAGAGATGAGATGTGATTGATTTAGTGGGAAGTAGACACCTCCATGTTCCTCAGAACAGTCATCATCCCTGAGACCTTAAATGGTTAAAATCAATTAGAACCTAGGCTTGAGCATTTCTTATGTGTCCTGGAGGTCCTAACCTTGCAGGGTAGGTTGGGTGGGTAGTATATTATGTGTTTCTTGTGATTCTCTTTATGATCCTTATGATTCGTTATGGTATCATATGTTGTCTTAGTGATATTTGATGATGGTCCTTATGAGATGCGTTGAATGTTTAAGATTGTACTATTATGCGTCATTTTTAATTGTAGAATGCAATGATGTGGGGACGATGTTAATTATTGTGTTAATACATCAACATGTGTGTCGTGGTACATGGTGATGATGTGTCAGCATTGTGTCGTATTTGATTATTAATTATTATTATTTTTTCCTTAATATATGTGATTGATGTGTTGATGATGTCGCTCTTATTATGATGTTTTAATTTCCTAATGCGGCACTAAAAGAAAAAAAAGTGGACCGATTGTACGTCGATTGTTGTCATAACGATGGGGTCATTACAAACATGTGTAAACCATTATCTTCACTTTACTTAAAGTACTTAATAGACCCTAGTTTGTTACTAATAGGGTATTTAATGCAACTTATAAAACATAAAAATAAAATCCTTGAGATAATTCCATTTAACCCACCAACTTAAAATATATTACATAACCTAAGTCAACGTGGAATAATCTATTACAATAATATAATGTTGCTCAGAATTTACATGAGGAACCTTGAACTATGCACTTAAGGTAATGTCCTTCCGACAAATATGATCAAAATTTTAAGAATGGAATAAGGATAATTATTAAAACTTTCACTTGAGCAATTTAACTCCAATCTTAGCATGGTTACATCAATCATCAATTCAATCATGGTTCTTATCATTGTAATGCATAGGGTTAGTATGATTATTTAATTGCTTCTTGCAAAGTTTCAATTTAGCATTGAAAGTGGGACTACAATCAGAACATGTCTTATTGTCAATAGCCATGATCCCATCATTACCACATTTATTTTTATCAATTTCCTTTAAGAAAAATTACACATTACTTTTCCTTCCTATGTCCTTTTTAAAAAAACTATATGACATTATCATTTTTCTTATTCTAACGTAATATTATAACCCTGAATTTGTTGGATTACTGAGAGGGGGGATGAATCAGTAATAGAGAAATTTAATCCCTTTTAACCATATAATCCAAGTGTTATATCAATGAAGCATTGTTATCCAATAATTGCAGAGTAAATAAGCAATGAACAAATGAACAATGATACACATACATAGTACACCAGTGTTTTACGTGGAAACCCAAATCGCGAGAAAACCACGGAATTTTTTTTCTTATATGTCTTGAAGAATTACATTCATTGGAAGCACCAACTTCCTTTGTTTTCCAGCTACAATTGGAAGGAGGCTCCAACCCCCTAGTTTCTCAGGCTACAACCTGAGGGAAGCTCCAACTCCCCAATTCTCTGGCTACAACCAGAAGGAGTCTACAACCCCCTATGTTCTCTGGCTAAAACTGGAAGGTGGCTACAACCACATATCCTTGCCTCGTCCTTCCACCCTAAAGTAGAAGTAGAATTATGGAACCATTGTCACACTATCACTGTGAGATGTACTGTTGTAAACCTATACCAATAAATCTGAACCATGCATCAACCATGCATCAACATGTACCTCAACCTGTACCATAAACAAGTGCATCAACCATGCACTAACCTGTAATCAACCTGTACCATAAACAAGTGCATCAACCATGCACCAACCTATAATCAACCTGTACCATAAACAAGTGCATCAGCCATGCACCAACCTGTAATCAACCTGTACCATAAACAAGCGCATCCAACCATGTACCATTATTTACCAATCATTTGTCAACTATTCATCAATATGTACCAACATCATCAACTATACACCTCATGTATGTGCCAACTCATCAACTACTTATCTCAACCATGTACTCAACATGTACCTCAACCAAAAGCCCTCATCAATTTCATCATCCAAATATGATTTGTAGCTCTATAATAGACCTGTTGAACATGATCACATTCATACAAACCTTCCTTAACTTTAACAACATGAGACTAGCATTTTCATCAAACTTTTCTTTTGTCTCACAAGACTAGTTTTGGATTAGTCAACAACCCTGAATTGAAATAATCATAACTTTGTACCTATAATGAATAAAGATATGTAACTGATATACAATGTTCTTCAGTGTTTTTTCTGCAATTCCTCCAAGTGTCACTACTTGGAACCTCTCAGAAAAGGAGTTATAGAAAAAATGGCATACCTTTCTGAATTCTAGCTTATTCTAGAGAGCGAACTTTTAGAGTGTGCCCCGCACAAAATGTTTGATGAATTGATATGAAAATATTACATAGAATAATATATACTATACCCTAACCAACACATTTAGTCTCACTAAATTTGGATCTGTTATGAATAATTTATGACATTTTTACCCGAAACACCTGATTTTGACTAGTTTCAAGACTGACCACAAACCCTATTTTCCACGGAGTGTAACTCCCAAAATACAATGACCCACAAGCTGAATTTTTTACCATAGATACTTGGATATGTTTTCTCAATGGAATAGCAATTTCAAGATCTGAATAATTATATAAAAAAAAATTATAGCAAAAATGGTGAGATGACCTGTAAATAACATACCTTAAAAGCACCATCAAAAGACTTTATCCTTATCAACAATGACAAAAAAATAATGAGTCATATTTCACATCAAACACTATTGGGTCCATTACCCAAACCTTTGTGCTACGGGTCTTTCTTCAAGGGTTGACATCAATGACAACCAACCTTAATCAACAATCTCCCCCTTTGGCATTAATGGCAACACTCTGATGCAATACTAAAATCATATCACTCATGCTCCCCTTGGAACCATGCCTTTGTCCTCTGCATCTGATAAATCTACTCCCCCTGGAACCATGCCTCTGTCCTCTGCATCTGATAAATCTCTCCCCCTTTGTCATTAATGGCAAAGGTATCTTTCCATCCGAGGATGCTCCCTCTGACAGACTGTCATCTTATGGTGCTTCCTCATGTACATCTAAGACATATAAGATAAGCATTCAAAAAGTATTCATTTTTGGAGTAAAAATAACTCCAAGTCTTTGGCGAAGATATTCAAAGGCTTCCCATGGAAGTGGTTTTGTAAAGACGTCTGTCACTTTTTCTTTTGTGCCCACATACTCAACTCTAATGTTCTTTTCTGCAACCTGTTCCCGTAGAAAGTGATACTTGATTGGAATGGGCTTCATCTTGGAGTGAATCACCGGGTTTTTTAAGATATTGATGGCACTTGTATTATCAAAATATATTGGAATGGGTTCATCATACTCAACCTGTATATCTATCAAAGTTTGTTTCATCCAAAGAACCTATGTACAACATGCTACTATTGCAATATACTCTTCATCGGCTGTAGATAAAGATACCGATGATTGTTTCTTGCTTAGTCATGATACCAAACACTCACCTAAGTAGAATGATGCTCCACTGGTGCTTTGTCGGTCATCAACACAGCCTACCCAATCTGCATCTATGTAGGCAATAGTGATAGATCTTTTCCTTTTGGATACCATAATCCAAACTCTTTTGTTCCTTTGAGATATTTGAAGATCCTCTTTATTGTTCATACATGTGATTCCTTTGGTGCTGCTTGAAATTGTGCCACCTGTTCAACTATCTACATTACATCTGGTCTGGATGTTGTCACATATAGTAGGCTGCCAATCATTGACCTATATTGCCTCTAATCTGTAGACTTTGAATCATCATCTTTTCTCAACTTACAATTGGTTTGCATGGGAGTGATAATTGGTTTGCAATCTTCCATTCCGAACCTCTTTAGCATTTCTCTAATATACTTGGTTTGAGAAATAAAAATTCCTTGGTTGCTTTGTCGTATCTGAAGTCCCAAAAAGAAGGATAGTTGTCTAAGTAATGACATTTCAAATTCATTCTCCATGTCTTGATGTAGAGGTTGTTATCTACACTTCCTTTTTTGAACCCTGCCTACTACAGATACTTATCCAATCTGGAGTACCATGCTCTAGGAGCCTTTTTTAGACCATACAAGGTCTTCTTTAATTTATACACATAATATGTGTTCTCTGACAAATGAAATCCTTCTGGTTGTTCAATGTAGACTTCTTCTTCAAGTTCCCCATTCAGAAAAGCTGATTTTACGTCCATCTAATACACTTTAACATTTTTGGAGCATGCATAAGCTAAAAGAAAATGAATTGCTTCCATTCTGACAGCTCGGGAAAATTTCTCTTCAAACTCGATTCATTCAATCTATGCATATCCTTTACATACCAATCTAGCTTTGTTCCTTGTAACCTGTCCATCTTCATTCAATTTTTTCCTGAAAACCCATTTTGTGTCGATCACATTCTTATTCTTTGGTCTTGGAACCAATTCCCAA
>SNQJ01S0001857.1:420920-510701 GCA_010110895.2 Picea sitchensis
CTATGTCCAAAAAATATCTGTCAATTTGTAATCCATTAGTATTGTTTGAGTCATTTCCTATGTAATTATCATCCATTACGATAATGTTCCTTTGTCTTTGAACCACTCTCTGAACCAATCTATGAATCCATGCTCTCGTCCATACTATACAAGACTCTACTTGTGCAATTGTCCATAATGATAACCCATTTATCATTATACTATCAAACTATACTTATGCTAACTAATAGCTCTGAATATGTCTTCTCAAACTCTGCAAGCTGCTCAAAGGATGATTCTTGGTTTGTCACATCTATCGCATAGACTCCCCCTGTCTAATATTCATATTACTTGGGAGTCTCTAAGCTGGATGGCTCAGAACAATTCCTTCTCTGATGTGCATTCATCATCATCTTCATTGGTAGATATATTATATCTCTGAGCTCTGACTTCTTTCTTTCTATCTATGGATTCATCTTTCACTACAATGTCTGAAAGTACAATCTCTTCAACATGTTCCTTATTTACCTGTCCTTCCTTTCTTTCAGTTATTTTCCAAACCTTTATGTATCTAACATCTTTCCTTTTCTCTATAAAATTTTCTTCATCTCGTTTTATTGTCAATCTTGTGATCTCTAGTACCTGGTCTTCGTTCCCCTGTTCTTCATGTTTTCTTATCCATACTTTCTTATATATGATATCACTATTCTCTTTCATGGAAGGATCAATCATGTTTCTACAATCACTGGCTATGTGTCCATAGTTATAACTTTTGTAAAACTCAATGTTACGTGCAACCACATAAGCACAGTTTGCTTGAACATCTATTTTATAATCCATGCAATCTGCAACCTTATGTCCAAAGTTAGTACAATAAAAACAATGACCATAAAATAAATTTCCATACCTGGGAGTGAATGATCTTCTTTGTGGCGTAGTCCTTCTGAATTTTTTCAATCATGATCATGATCAACAAAGGAAGCTTTTTGTGGCTTGAACATGGATGGTATTTTTGGTATGTATCTTCAATAGTTTTCTTATATTCCTGGTTGACCATGATTCCTTCAACTTTGAGTTAGCATAACTTTCTTTCTATTTTATTCATTCTTCTTTTTCTAACAAAGTAGAGTGCTTCTCTTCATTCTCTCTGTTGATGTGGATGTTTACATCTCTTCAACTTTCTTGTTGAGCTTGTCGATTTTACAGGCTCTAATTGTGACAACTTCTTCTTCAAGATTCTCAACCTCTATTCTTTCTTTATTATGCGAGATCTTCATGACTTCTTAGTTTCTCTTTGCTTCTTCAAGTTGGATTTTCAATGCAATTATTTCTTCTTTGAGTCTTCTCTCTTTTTATTAAACTCTTCCTCAAGTTGGTTTAAATCATTGGTTCTTTCCTTGAGATGATCCATCAATATATTTTCTCTTTAACATCTTCGCTTTTGTGCTGCTATGTTGTCTTCTAAACATTTCTTTTGATATTATAGAGTTTCTTCAATTCTTCCTAGCCTCTTCTAGCTGAAATATTAAATTCTTGATGACCTGTTGATCCTTTTGGGAACCTTGAACACTTTGCTTTGCTTGCTCAATTCTTTCTTGGATGACTTGTTTCTTCTCTTTCTTTCCTTAGATGTTTAATTGCATTGATCAATTTTCGGCTGTAATCAACTTATGCTTCATCACACTCTTCCTCTTAAGATCACATGCGACATGATGAGCATCTTTCTTGCTTGTTCATTATCTGAAACTTCTTTGGCATTTTTCGAATCTGCAATGGTGAAGAATATATGTCATAACTTATCCCAAATGGATTTCTTTGGTTGATGAACATTACCAACCTTTTTCTCTTACGGTTTAGGTAATCCTTCCAGATGAAATCATTTCTCTTGTTATTCTTCTTCAATTCCTTCTTGGTTGTAGTCTTTTTCCCTTTTGAACTATCATATCTGTAACAAGCCAAATATAATGTCCCTGATGAAGAATATATGTCATGTAACTTATCCCAAAGTTCTTTGGTTGATGAACATTTACCAACCTTTTCTCTTACCGGTTTAGGTAATCCTTCCCAGATGAAATCCATTTCTATTTTGTTATTCTTCTTCAATTCCTTCTTGGTTGTAGTCTTTTCCCTTTTTGAACTATCATATCCTGTAACAAGCCAAATATAATGTCCCTGTTCCTGTAAAAATACTTCCATCCTTCTGCTCCACATCTCATACTTAAAACCATTCTGACCATTAAACATTGGTACTCCATTCTCAAAATAATCCATGATCTCCTTCTAGTGGTTAAACTGTTTCCTGAAGGAACCTTTCTCTGATACCAATTGTTGGATTACTGAGAGGGGGGGTGAATCAGTAATAGAGCAATTTAATCCCTTTTAACCATATAATCCAAGTGTTATATCAATGAATCATTATTATCCAATAACTGCAGAGTAAATAAGCAATGAACAATCATACGCATACACAGTACACCAATGTTTTACATGGAAACCCAAATTGGGAGAAAACCACAGAATGTTTTTTCTTATATGTCTTGAAGAATTACATTCATTGGAAGCACCAACTTCCTTTGTTTTCCAGCTGTAACTGGAAGGAGGCTCCAACCCCCTAGTTTCTTAGGCTACAACCTGAGGGAATCTCCAACTCCCCAATTCTCTGGCTACAACTAGAAGGAGGTTACAACCCCCTATGTTCTTCGGCTACAACCGAAAGGTGGCTACAACCACCTATAATTGCCCCATCCTTCCACCCTGAAGTAGAAGTAGAATGATGGAACCACTATCACACTATCACTGTGAGATATACGATTGTAAACCTGTACTAATAAATATGAACCATGCATCAACCTGTACCTCAATATGTAATCAACCTGTACCATAAACAAGTGCATCCAACTATGTACCAAGTATGTACCAATCATGTGTAAACTACTCATCAATATGTACCAACATCATCAACTATACACCTCATGTATGTGTCAACTCATCAACTACTTGTCTCAACCATGTACTCAACATGTACCTCAACCAAAAGCCCTCATCAATTTTATCATCCAAATCTGATTTGTAGCTCTGTAATAGACCTGTTTTATATCATCACATCCTGCAAACCTTCCTTAAATTTAACAACAAGAGACTAGAATTTTCATCAAACTTTTCTTTAGTCTCACAAGACTAGTTTTGGATTAGTCAACAACACTGACTTGAAATAATCATAACTTTGTACCTGTAATGAATAAAGATATGAAACTAATAAACAATGTTCTTCAATGTGTTTTATGCAATTCCTCCAAGTGTCACCACATGGAACCTCTCAAAAAATGAGTTATAGAAAAAATGGCATACCTTGTTGAATTATGGCTTATTCTAGAGAGCGACCTTGTACAGTGTGCCCCACACAAAATGTTTGATGAATTGATATGAAACTTTTACACAAGATACTAAATATTGTACCCTAACCAACACATTTTGTCTCACTGAATTTGTGTCTGTTATGAAGAAGTTATGACATTTTTACCCGAAACACCTGATTTTGACTAGTTTCAGGACTGACCACAAACCCTATTTTCCACGGAGTGTAACTCCCAAAATTCAACGACCCACATGCTGAATTTTTTACCACGGATACTTGTATATGTTTTCTCAATGTCATAGAAATTTCAGGATCTGAATCATTATAGAAAAAAATTTATAGCGAAAATGGTGAGATGACATGTAAATAACATACCTTAGAAAGAACCATCAAAAGAATTTATCCTTCCTTGCATTTCGGTCTTCCTTTCTTCACTTTCCTCAGAATATTGGCTTAGATATCCTTGGTTACCTCAAACACATATAGATATTCAATATTCTCAAGTGTGATTCAAATGAGAGAGCCTTGCCTCTTATTTATACTCTCCAAGTAGCTTCCTTAAAAACATCTTCTAGGTCACTTGGCCCACTTTCCTTATTTTGGGGTTGGGTCCACTTATAATTTCTTGATTAAATTTATTATTGAAATAATTTAATTTGTATTCACTTTGAATTATAATACACTCATCACTTCACTTTATTATTTACCTTTTAAAATCTCTTAAACCACTTTGACTACTTTGTCCTTTTGGGGCTTCTAGATGACATATGAGGGTCCTCCAACTTTGTAAGGCCATAACTCTAAAACCGTGAAGAGTTATGTGGCGTTCCACATACCACCAGAAATGGCATGACATGTATTATCCATATAGAATAGTATTATCTGAAAATATATCATAACTCATACTGTTACCCATCAAACAAACTTGGTTCCATTACCCAAACTTGGGGTCTCCAACTTCTCATGGCCATAACTCTCTAACCGTGAGGAATTATGTGATGTTTCACATACCACCGGAAATGACATGACAAGCACTATCCATATAGAATATTTTCCCTGACAAATTCACTATCCTTCATCTCATTATTCCACAATTAAGCATGGGTTCTCTTACTACACAAAGCGTTTTCCTGTGAGGGATTTCACCATAAGGGGACCACTTTGGAGTTCATCCATATTTACTTCTTATCAACAATGAAAAAACAATAATGAGTCATATTTACATCAAACAATATTGGGTCCATTACCCAAACCTTTGTGTTACGGGTATTTCTTCAAGGGTTGACATCAATGACAACCAAACTTAATCAACATGAATCACCATAGCTACAATATTTATTATTAGATTATAATTCCACATCGACATGAATATGTAAACGTCTAAAAGTAATTTATATTCAACTATCACTATCTTACAATAATGAGGTCCTTTATATCATCTTTGCAAATCTTAAGAATATAATATAATTACAAGGATCGTTCAATAGTGTCAAGTAAATTTAACATATCAATTTTAAGATAATAAATTGTATCTTGGATTTGCATTTAATTTAGTTCAGACTGTGCTCGAGGTGTAGGACAGTTGGTGATAGAGTGTGATGTTAAGGCACACTGTAATGTTAAAGTTATCGGTTCAAAACCTGTGGGGACAAAAATCCAGCCATGTTAAAGGTTGGTGTAGCTCAGGCCGGGTGCAATCCCCAGGTGATTTTGATGGCTTAAATGCCCCTGAGTAGTTGTTTCTCAGCCACAGGCTTGTCTCGCAGGTCACGGACAAACTAGCAAATAAATAAAAAATAGTTCAAACTGTAACAATAATATCAACAAAAAACTAGTAGTGAAGGAGTTGTATGAGAACTAGTTCCAAAGAAAGTTTATTTCAAAAGAAAGATAATAAGAAGCAAAAACGAATCTTCGGTTTAACCCCGAAATTATTCACCTAACTTGGGCAGACACCAATACACGATCAAAATTGTTCCAAGGAACGCCATATGTTGTTATTGACCAATAGGAAACTTAATTACGATTATTAAGTAGACAACCATTGGACGATTAATTGACACAAGCATTATCTATCAATTCTTGTTTAATACAACAACAATTAAGAGAAATTATTCCAACGGATACACACCATCAGTTACAGAACGATTTCAAGATTTAGAGATTTGTAATATAAATATAACTTGTTAAAATAAGATTTGAGAACACGTTGTCAATCGAATATCCCTGAAAATAGTGTAACAGATACACATCATGTTCTATTGGTTAAAAAGTATTCAACTTCTGACGAGTGGTGTCTTCTCCTTACACAGGTTTTCCAAGTAAAATCATCACACCAAAAACAAATTGATTCACAAATTAATCAATCTATAATGAGAGATTGTATTTTTCATGAAGACATTGCATGTGACTAAAAAGAACAGTCGACAATCAGAGCTCTTGGGATACACAAGTAAAATAGTTACAGGAATATCATATCAAGATTTCCAGTAACTACACAAAGTAATATCGATGAAGATTTCTATCATCAGAAACCAATGAGGGTGTGAATACCAATTAATAAGCGCCGGGTAGGGTTAAAATACCACCTTCATTGCTAAAGGTAAGTTGGAGGAGAAACAAAATTGAAATGGAAACCATCTCGGAATCGTAATATTTCCTTAACCTTCCTTAAAATGTTAAGTAATAAATCTTGGAAACGTTCTAAGTGATATCTTTGTTACGACAAACAAATCTTCTTCTTTATTAACCCAACACATAACATGGTTTCCCATTTGGTTACAATGGTGTGAATAAATTCTATTCAGTTATAAAAATACACAAATAACAAATCAGGCTTGTGCTATTAAGAAAAGGACCTTGAATTTGTAAATTCTATCCAAAACTACACGAAGTTACAACTTGTTTAATCATAACAGAAAATTGTGAACCTATCGCTTCACAAGAACAGAAGGATGCTCCTGGAGAGACATGTCCAGTATTACGGTTTCAACTAACAAAAATAAATAAGGTTGATCCCCAAGGAGTTTTATCTTGGATTAGAGAGAAGGTTATAAGAACAAGGATCTAAATAAACTGATTTTCCTTAAACAACTTAACCTATCAACAAGGATCAAGGGTAACCTTCTGTAACATTCGGCTCTATGGAGCACACTTTTATTGACATATTCTTTGAGGACACTTGCATGCAAGTGATCTAGTTATGATATAATATGATTTAGTTTTGATTATCGGTTACATATGGTGATGATGTTGTGTTGTGACTTATTGTTATATTGATGTATATATATTGGTAGATGTTATTGACGAGTTTTCCCGAGTGTGCAGAGAACATGACAGGTTATGGATGTTGATGGAATCGATGGAATTCCTTGGAATCTGGATTGAGTCAGGAAGTGGATTGTATTTGTTTCAGTATTTCATTTTACACACGTATGATAGATGATTTCTTTTGGTATGATTATGTATATAAATTATTGACATTGTGTTTTTTAATGGATGCAAGTTTGGCGATGCTTGCTAATACGAATCACATAAGGAGTAGAGGGGCCATACACAAAAACCAAACATTGAGGGAGAGGTGTGGAAATGTCTCTGACATAGCCTACTAGCACTCCCATCATTTTCCAAACTATAGGTTAACGATTACCTAGTTTGAGAGATCCACAATGTCGTGAGTGCCAACTGATAAAGTCACTCATGAATATTTCTAAGGAGCATGCAATAAGATAGATTCCTTATTTCTTAGAAGCCCTTAGTCTCTCAGAAGGTTGACCGAGTGGATTATTGAATCCAATGGTCAGACAAACTTCTAAAACCAGTCAAAGGCGATTGGCACCCTTGGAGCACGGAGGTGCGTCTTGAAGGGAACATCGCATATTAAAAACTTGAGTCAATAAATCTAGGTGGCCTAGAAAACATTGAAGTGATTAGACCTTGTAGAACTAAAATAATTAATTAAACAATGAATTTATTAATTATAAATCCCAATAAAATTCTAAGCCTAAGTCTAAGTTTAGTTAGGGGACTAAATTAAAAGAATAGAGATAAATCAATTTAAGGAAAAAGTGAGATAAATCTAAAGATTGGATAGAATGGATATGTGTGCATGAAAATATTAAAAGAGATTTTTAAAATAGAAAGAAATAAAATATGAGAGAATGAATGTACACATAGAATGGTATATAGAGTCTAACTACCACTAGTCTAACTACAAGAAGACTCCTTATCCAACTCTAACTAAGATCTAGTTAGGAGACACTCATTAAATGAGAATCAGGGGAATAAATGGACAACTAAAAGCGGAAATAAGAACACAATGGGGAATGTGAGGGAAATTAATTTTTTAAATAAAATAAAATTGGTAATTACTTGTGCAACTTGGGGAGAGTGTGACAAGTGTGTGGGTGAATAATTCTAGTTTAATTACCTAAAAAGTTAATGAATTGTGCATGTGGACATGTGTTAGTGAAGAAATTTCTATAAAACAAATGGTGTAGAAGGGAAATGGATGGCACGTATTCATGGTAAAGTTATGCTGACAAAATGGTTTTGACTATGTTTTATGTGTGAAAGTTGGGATACCAAGCCTGTAGAAGGAGTGGAAGCTCTATCTTCTGAGGCATGTCTTAGAGCTAGTGTTTGTTGGTTTCTTGTGTGTGGCCCATTTGCGGCTTGGTGGGCTAAGGGGGAAGAAGAGTACCCCTAGAATTGGATGGGAGGTACCATCGAAGTCTCTGTGATTAGAAAGTTGGAGCAAGGAGGAGCACAAGTTGTTGACCGACATCATCAACCCTCTATCTTCATTGGTTCCGGTATTTTATTTCTAAAGTTGTTAATGTAGCATGATTAGATTTTGTAGATTGAATGTTTTGAAAATCCATTGAACAGTTGTAGTTCTGAATTTAATTGATAAATCCGTTGAAGATTCATGATGTGATCTTGGTTGAATCTCTTGGGTTAGCTACCATTTCATTTCAGCCCAGAAATTTAGAGTTTATGTATTTGCTGCCAATTTTAAATCAAGCTCTTGAATTTAGAAATTCGTATGTATGCCTTCAAGAAATTTGCATTTATGGAAAATACTTCTATTTTATTTCATTTTCTGAGTATGAAATTCATTGTTGAACCTCGCACTTTTAATTGCTTTCTGAATTTTAAAATTTGAAGTCCGCTGCTAGATTAAATGGCAGGAACGAATTTTTAGAGCCTCTTGTGATTGCTTCCTAAATAATATATAACCTAGAAATGAATTTTATTTTCACTTTCATTTTAATTTACAGTACAGAATTCCAAAGTCTATTTGTTGCTACCAATTAAAATTTATAAATCCTGTGTGTAGAATATCATCAGTCGTTGTTACCTGAGTGGAAGTCGATTTTTTATTTTTGTTCCTAGTGTAATTTGAATGCATTTCGGAAATTTAGATTCATAGGGATACTTTAACCCAGTCTCCAATTCAATTGGAATCCGTGTGGTGGTTTCCAACTAAGATACAAACCCTGAATTAATAAATTCGTTGGGTCCCCTGATTCTCTAATTTTTACATTTCGAGATTTTGATATTTTGGTGAGGTCATTGCCAGTATAAGTTTCAGACCGATTAACACTTTTGTGGGTCGCATGCAGAGTTAAAATTTCAACTTGTAAAATAAAATTGCAGGTTCGTAGTTGAATTATTTGTAAATCCGAATTTAAATTTCAATTTAGTCATTGTACAATTAGTTTGAATTCCTGGAATTTAGAACTTGTATAGCCCATGTTAATAAAATTGCAAAATTCGAAATTGAATTTGGTTCACTGTAATATTAATTTGCTTTTCCTAAGCTTGAATTTTGTCATGGACGCTGCAATTCAGTTTTCATTTCTGGAATATAAGTCTTAGAGTTGTTGCCCATTCAAATCGCAATCACTGACACGGGAATTTCGTGTGTTTGTTTCAATTGATCCAACCGCCTTTTTTTATTATTTCCCTGGGTCTATGTATTTAGTCATTAGATTCCAAGAACGAATTTATTTTGTGCCTCTTGAAATATACCAACTTAATTGCAATCCAGGAATATTGATTTTCATCATTCGTTGCCAATTGAG
Organism: Picea sitchensis; assembly: GCA_010110895.2. Lineage (NCBI taxonomy): Eukaryota > Viridiplantae > Streptophyta > Pinopsida > Pinales > Pinaceae > Picea > Picea sitchensis. The sequence goes on from SNQJ01S0001857.1 coordinate 430,344, forward strand.
TTTATAGACTCTAATTATGATGTTCTCATGCTTCTATGCAGAAATTGTTATAAGTCACATTTTCTGATATGTCCTATTTAATTATTAAGAGAAGTTTGTCAAATTAAAAACCTGTGTATGTATACAACTTTTGCAATAGTTATTGGTTATTCAAGTCGTTGCATATGATTTAAGATTGTACAGGAAAATTGACATCTAAGGATAACAATATCATATCAAATTCTAACTAGTTATTAATAGTCTTGTAAAAAAAAAGTTACATTTTCATTCTTAATATCTAGTATCATGTATTCCAATGTTAGGTTGTGAATACTAGAAGATAAATCTAATAGTACCTTTATAAAGACGGAGTCTGCTTATTGTAACTATAATGTTTTCCTGAAAGTGAATAGTGTTAACTGCCTTCAAAAACCATGAATTTAAGTAGTTTTGGCAACAGAGCATTATCTCATAGTGTTGAGAAATTTGTAATTCAAAATATTGAACCTTTGTCGAATCTATTTGCAGCTCGTATCATTAGAATTATTTGAACCGTTGTCGAATCTATTTGCATCTCTTGTCATTAGAATTATTTGATTCGTTGTCGAATTAGTTTGCATCTCTTGTCTTTGAAAAATATTGAATCGCTGCCAAATCAGTTTGCAGCTCTTGTCTTTGAAAAATATTGAATCGCTGCCAAATCAGTGTGCAACTCTTGTTTTGAAAAATATTGAATCGCTTCCAAATCAGTTTGCAACTCTTGTCTTGAAAAATATTGAATCAAATCAGTTTGCAGCTCTTGTCTTTGAAAATTATTGAATCATTGCCAAATCAGTTTGCAGCTCTTGTCTTTGAAAATTATTGAATTGTTGCCAAATCAGTTTGCAGCTCTTGTCTTTGAAAAATATTGAATCGCTGCCAAATCAGTTTGCAGCTCTTGTATTTGAAAAATATTGAATCGATACCAAATCAATTTGCAACTCTTGTCATTTGAATTTATTGAATCGCTACCAAATCAGTTTGCAGCTCCTGTCATTGAAAATATTGTATCACTGCCAAATCAAATTGTAGCTCCTGTAATGAGAATATTTATGATTCGCTACCAAATATTTTGGCAGATATTAGTAATTAAAATTTGGAGGGTCACTGCTTTTAATATTACAACCTGTATCAATTAAGAATTGTTGTCGATTCTTGGTGTAGATTCTTGAGTTAAATGAAATTGTGAGTTTAACTTGAATGAAATTGATTATTTTCCGATATGACTTTTGAAAAGTGTAGTAACGTCTGTCTAGAAAACTTAAGAGTGGTTTTTAGCGCATGCATGATAAATGAAAATTCTTGTTATGCTTCTCGATAAGTGTTATAAATTTTTCTTTCTTAGTACACAAGAATTTTTTCTTGAATGATTGGTAAATCGTATTAGATTATACTTTGTTGTTAAGGGAACTAGATATATCCTTGTTCTTCAGAACAGTCGTCAGTCCTTAGACCTTAAATGGTCAAAATCAATCGAATGAATCCTGGACTTGAGCATTGATTATGTGTCTTGGAGGTCCTAACCTTGCAGGATAGATTGGGTAGGTAGCTTCCTTATGTTATCTTTATGTGATATGGTTGGTTTAATATTAGCGATGTTACATTCAGATTGATTGTGACAAGATTGATTATGTAGTTATTAATGTATGTTGTGACACATATCACTTGTCCTAACAGTTGTTTCAAAAAAATTATTTACCTCTTTTGTACTCACTTTTTTTTTTCGTAACGGAGGGGACGTTATAACTTCTAATCCTTTTGGTAACAAAAACATGACAAGACTGCAATCCCAATTTATTTCCTATGATACTCGAGTTGTACACATTTAACAATAATTCAATTTTAATCATTGATTTACCAAGAATAACCCCAATGCAGAGAACTAAAAGAACATGTTGATTCATAAGTAAAATAGAAAAAACAATGATAGATAATTGATTCATATATTTATAAGAAAAATATCTAAACCATTTGTTTGCTTGAGGTTTAATAATTCTGTTTAATAATTGTTCATGAATCTCTCAAGTAAAACATCATGCAATTGTAATCTATTCGTACAGAAATGGAAATTTTATACACATATAACAAATCCAGAAATTGAAGTTGCCTATTCATCAATTCTTAAGGAACACAAATATACGATCAAAAATAAATTTTACAATATTATTTTTGAACAATAAAGTACCGTAATCAATTGTAGATGATCGATCCTAACTGGCACCTTGTGCCTCACTTTTTTTCCTTTTTTTCTTTCTAATGTCACAAACTTCACCGGTACTTCACAGCCAATGTTAGGGGTACTCTTCTTCCCCCCTTAGCCCCATGAGCTGCAAAGGGGCCACACACAATAACCCAAAACACAATAGCTCTCAAGCTTGCCTTGCAAGGAAGAGCTTCAACTCCTTCTCAAGCTTGAAATCCCAACTCTCATAAGTAAAACATAGTCCAACCAAATGTTGGCAGCATAACAGTACTAAGAAAAGTGAGTCCATTCCCCTTCTACCCCATTTCTTTTATAGGTAAATTCTCATTGACACTTGTCCACATGCATAAGTAATTCAAATTTTTAGTTATTTGTTAGCGATTATTCACCCACACACTTGTTTCACTCTCCCCAAGTTGCACAAGTAAATACCCTTTTTATTTTATTTCAAAAGCCAATTTCCCTCATATTCCCAAATGTGTTCCTATTTTTGCTCTTAGTTGTCCCTTTGTTCCCCAAATTCTCATTTAATGAATGTCCTCTAACTAGATTTTAGTTAGAGTTAGATTATGAGTCTTCTTTTAGTTAGGATTTGTGGGAGATTAACTCAATATGTTATTCTATGTGTACAAATATTCTCTCATGTTTTATTTCTTTCTATTTTAAAAATCCCAACCTTTAAACTTTTATTCACCTTTTTCCTAGAGTTTGATTTTATCTATATTCCTTTGATTTATTTAATATTTTTAATTATTCCCTTAATTAAACTTAGACTTAGACTTAGTCTTAGTCTTAGGCATAGACTCTTGTTAGGCTTCTAAGTTTATAATTTACTGACTAATTAATTATTTTATTCTAACAAGGTATAAACATTTCAATGTTTTCTAGGCCACCTAGATTTATTGACTCAAGTTTTAATTACGCAGCATGCCCTTCAAGACACAACTCTGTGCTCCAAGGGTGTCACTCGTCTTTGACTAGTTTTGGAAGTTTTTCCAACCCTTGGAGTCAACACTCCATTTGGTCAACCTTGTGAGAGTATAAGGGCTTCTGAGGAATAAGGACTTCGCCTTATTGTGTGCCGCTTAAAATTCTTTGTGAGCAATTGTCTCAGTCTGCCCTCATGGCATCATGATCCTCTCAGAATGTGGTAATCATTAACCAAGCATTCAAGTCACAGTGGGAGTGCTAGTAGGTTGTGACAAGGACGCTATGACACCTCTCCCTCCATGTTTTGTTTTTGTGCATTGAACCCTTACTCCTTATGTGAATTGGATTAGCAAGCATTGTCAAGCTTGCACCACTGACAAAAACCGTGTCAATAATCCATATAAATAAATCATATTGTAATCGTCATATAAATCATATGTATATAAATAAAATACTCAAACCATATATAAATCCACTCCCTGACTCAATCTAAAGTCCAAGGAATTCCATTGATGTCATCATCATCCATAACCTGACATATGTCCTGCACACTCAAGAGAACTCATCAAGAATATTTGACAATACATATACATCTAAAATAACAATAAGTCACAATACATCATCATCGTCGTCATATATAACTCATAATCTAAATGAAATCATAATGTACTATAACCGGATCACTTGTACGCAAGTGTTCTCAAATAATATGTCAATATAAGTGTGATCAGTAGAATGGGATGTTACATACAAACCCTCCTGTTTTAAACTTGCTCACGAAGTTTGTAAAGTCTATAAATGCAAGTAAATAAATGTATATGACATAGATCTACATATCTAACATATCAAACAAATAAGGAAACTATTGATGCATCTCATATGCGTCCTCCCATGTAGCCGAGTGTGGACTATAATTTTCCCACTAGACCTTGACCTGATCGATATTCGACACCATATTTGTTAAGTGCGATGATCCAGAATGCGGATTATCTACGCCATGAGAGAATCCTCGTCCAACACCTGCAAAGAACTCGTGTCAATAACATGCGACAGATCACTAATATAATGTCATAAAACAGATACATGAAATACATTTTGCATACGCCTCAAAGAATTAGGCAAGGCTAGTCGATAAGCCACAGGTTCTTTCTTTTCCACAACCTCAAAAGGTCCCACAAACCTAAGAGAGAGTTTAGAACCCTTTCCAAACTCGATCGAACTCTTATGTGGTTTTAACTGCAAGAAAACTATGTCTCCAACCTCATAATTGCGGCCAACACGATGCACATCAGCATAACTCTTATGTTGATCCTGAACTTCTTTAATCCTTTGTATTATCGATTTCATTTGTTTTTCCATTTCTTGGATCACTTCCAACATCTGACATGGTCTCTCGTAAAGAAACTCAAATGATGCTATCTTAATCGTACTCTGGTAACTATTGTTGTATGCAAACTCTACCAATGGAAAGAAGTCTTCCCAACATTTATGTTGATCCATTACATATAGACACAAAATATCCTCCAAAATCTAGTTCATTCTTTTTATTTGTCCATTTGTTTCTAGGTGATATGATGTACTAAAATCCAGTTGCGTTCATAAGGATTCTTGGAAACTAGTCCAAAATTTTCCTATAAACATCGATCCTTGATTGAATATGATCCTTCTTATTACTACATGCAACCTCACAATATCACCAATAAATACTCTAGCTATTTCCAGTGCCTTATATGTCGTATGCACTGGAATAAAGTGTGCACTCTTTGTCAGATTGTCGATTGTTGGATCACTAAGAGGAGGGGTGAATCAGTAATAGAGCAATTGAATCATTTTTCACCATAAAATGCAAGTGTTATATCAATGTAGCATTATCATACAATAGTTGCAGAGTAAATAAACAATGAACAAAGGAGCAATCACACACATACACAGTACACCAGGGTTTTACGTGGAAACCCAAAGCGAGAGAAAACCACATAATGTTTTTTCTTAAATGTCTTTATACATTCATTAGAAGCACCAACTTCCTTTGTTTTCCAGATGCAACTGGAAGGAGGCTCCAACCCCCTAATTTCCCAGGCTACAACCTGAAGGAAGCTCAAACTCCCCAATTCTCTGGCTACAACCAGAAGGAGGCTACAACCCCTTAGTTTCTTAGGCTACAACCTGAGGGAAGATCCAACTCCCCAATTTTCTTGCTACAACCAGAAGGAGGCTACAACCCCCTATGTTCTCCGGCTACAATCGAAAGGTGGCTACAACCACCTAGCCTTGCCCCGTCCAACTTCCCTGAAATAAAAGTAGAATGATGGAACCACTATCACACTATCACTGTGAGATATATTGTTGTAAACCTATACCAATCAACCTGTACCATAAAAAAGTGCATCAACCATGCACAAACCTGTACCAAACAACCTGTAATCATCGTGTACCATAAACAAGTGCATCAACCATGCACCAACCTGTACCTCAAACTGTACCATCAACGAGTGCATCAGCCATGCACCAAATATGTATCAATCATGCATCAAATACACATAAACTATGACTCATCAAGATGTATCAACATCGTCAACTATACATCTCATGTATGTGCCAACTCATCAACTACTTGTCTCAACCATGTACCCAACATGTACCTCAACCATATACCAAATACATATACCAATATAACCATCAAAAGTTCTCTAGCAATACATCATGCTATCCATAATCAAATACCATAAACCCTTACATCAAACCATGTGTCATAACCTCACTTTTATGTAGCCTCAACGATGTATCATTCATAAGCCAATCATATACCAATACCACTAACAAGTGTCTCTCACAATGCACCACAAGATATGCCAATAAATCAAACTAAGTGCACTAACAATATACTTCAATAGATCTACCTCAAAACCATTCTACAACAAACCCTAAACTTCCAAGAGGGCATCCAACAGATTTACAATGAAAACCCTCAACTAGATTCATAAGTTCAACACTACACATATGAAAACCATACATTTTTCTTCTTGTAGCGTTTTGTTGCCGCGATTTTTTTGATGCAGTTTTTCTGCCACGGTTTTTCTGCCGCACTTTTCCTACTGCAATTTTCTTGCCGCACTTTTTTTGCCACACTTTTCCTTCTACAATTTTCCTGCCGCACTTTTTTTGCCACACTTTTCCTTCTACGATTTTCCTGCCGCACTCTTCCTGCCATGATTTTCTTGCTGCACTTTTTCTGCCATACTTTTCCTGCCACACATTTTCTGTCGCACTTTTTCTACTGCAATTTTTCTACCACACTTTTTTTGCCGCACTTTTCTCTATCAATAATACCTACCCAAATAACCTTTCAAAAAAACGATATTCAATGATATTCAATAGGTGATTAAATGAGACACATTTTCCTCTTATTTATACTTTCATGTAGCTTCATCAAGGAGTTACCTTCTAACCATCTTAACCCACTTCTAACCACTTGTCCACTTAGTAATTTCTCCATTAACTTTATTATTTAAATAATTTCTTTTGTATCCACTTTGACTTATAGTACACTCATCACTTCACTTTATTATTTACCTTCTAACCATCTTAAATCGGTTTCCTTATTTTAGGGCTAACTCACTTCTAATCACTTGTCCACTTAGTAATTTCTCCATTAAATTTATTGTTTAAATAATTTATTTTGTATCCACTTTGACTTATAGTACACTCATCACTTCACTTTATTATTTAAATAATTTCTTCTTTGCAACCACTTTGACTACTTTGACCTTTTGGGGCTTTTAGATGACTCATGAGGGTTATTTAACTTCACATGGCCATAACTCTCTAACCGTGAGGAGTTATGTGATGTTCTACGTACCACCGGAAATGGAATGATATGTACTATTCATCTAGGATAGTCTTACCTTCAAATATATTAAAATTCCTACCATTATACATCAAACAAATTGGGTCCATTACCCAAACCTTTGTGCTACTGGAATTCGCTACCAGACTTTCTTCAAGGGTTGGCATCAATGACAACCAACCCAAATAAACAACAATATCACCCTTTGGCATTGATGGAAACACTCTGATGCAATACTAAAGTCATATCACTCATGCTCCCCATGTGACCATCGCCCCCCCTAGAACCATGCCTCTATGCTCTTTCTCCAAGCATTTACCTTTGCATACGATAAATCTCTCCTCCTTTGTCATCAATGGCAAAGGTATCTTTCCATCTAGATTTGTTCCCCCTGACTGAACTCTTCCTAAAACTGATCTCCCGACCTGAAGTTTCCTCTTTATGGTGCTTCCTCATGTAAATATAAGACATATAAGATAATCATTCAAAATATTTCATTTTGGAGTAGAAATTACTCCGACTCTCTAGTGGAGATACTCAAAGGCTTACCTTGGAAGGGGTTTTGTAAAGATGTCTTCCACTTGTTCTTTTGTGCCCACATATTCAACTCCGATGTTCTTCTCTACAACTTGTTCCCATAGAAAGTGATACTTTATTGGAATGTGATTCGTCTTGGAGTGCATCACCGGGTTCTTTGAGATATTAATGGTGCTTGTATTATCACAATAGATTGGAATGGGATCATCATACTCAACTTGTATATCTGTCAAAGTTTGTTTCATCCATAGAAACTGAGTACAACATCCTACTGCTGCAATATACTCAGCTTCAGTTGTAGATAAAGATATTGATGATTGTTTCTTGCTTAGCCAAGATACTAAACACGCACCCAAGTAGAATGTTGCTCCATTGGTGCTTTTTCGATCATCAATGCAACCTGACCAATCTGCATTTGTGTAGGCAATAAGTGATAGATCATTTTGTTTTGGATACCATAATCCAAACTCTTATGTTCCTTTGAGATATCTGAAAATCCTCTTCACTGCTAAGACATGTGATTCCATTGGTGTTTCTTGAAATCATGACACCTGTCCAACTGCCTGCATTACATCTAGACAGGATGTTGTCACATATAATAAGCTACCAATCATTGACCTATGTTACTCTGGTCTGTAGACTTTGAATCATCATATTTGTTGAACTTGCAACTGGTTTTCATAGGAGTGGTAACTAGTTTGCAATCTTCCATTCTAAACCTCTTTAGCCTTTCTGTGATATACTTAGTTTGAGAAATAAAAATTCATTTGTTTCTTTGACATATCTGAAGACCCAAAAAGAAGGATAGTTCTCTGAGTAATGACATTTCAAATTCATTCTGCATATCCTTTGCAAATTTCTAGCTTAACATGTTATTGTTGCTTCCAAAAATAATATCAACATAAAATTCAATTAATAAAATACTATCTTGAGTTACCTGGATGTAGAGGTTGTTGTTTGCACTTCTGTTTCTGAACCCTGCCTATTGTAGATATTTATCAAGTCTAGAGTACCATGCTCTAGGAGATTGTTTTAGACCATACAAGGCCTTCTTTAATTTTCATATGTAATATGCGTTCTCTGACAACTGAAATCCTTCTTGTTGTTCGATGCAGAATTCTTCTTCATCTTATGCTTCTTCTTCGTAAAGTTGTTCCATTGATTCATTTTCTTCTTTCAAAACTTTGTTAAACCTCATATTGTAACACTTTTATGCTTTCCTTGTACTTGAGTAACCAACAAGTACTATGTCCAAACGAGAGTCAAACTTTCCCATTCTTCCATCTTCTCTTTTGCTGTAGCATTTGCTTCCAAATACTCTGAAGTGCTTCACATTTGCTTCTCTTCCTTTCCATAGCTCATAGGGATTTTTGTCATTGTTGTTTCTAAGCATTACTTTATTTTGAATATGAATTGTTGTATGCACTGCATGTGTCCAAAAAATATTTGTCAATTTTGAATCCATTAGCATTGTTCGAGCCATTTCCTGTGTAATTATCATCCATTGTGATAATGTTCCTTTGTCTTTGAACCACTCTCTGAACCAATCTATGAATCCATGCTCTCATCCACTGCTATATATCATTCCAAACCTACTAAGTGTTATTATGAATCCATCTCTATCCATACTATCCAAGACTCTACTGCACAATTGTCCATAATGTTGACCCATTTATCATTGTACTATCATGAAGTATTCACTACTACAACTGATTGTACTTCTTCTAACTGACTTATCTGAATCTGTCTATTCAAACTCTGGAAGATGCTCAAAGGATGGTTCTTTGGTCTATCATAGATATCGCATAGACTCCCCCTAATTAATATTCATGTTACCTGGGACTCTATAAGTGGGATGGCTCAGAACAATTCATTCTCGTATGTGTATTCATCATCATCTTCATTGTTAGATTCATCATCTCTCTGAGCTCTGACTTCTTTCTTTCTGTCTATGGATTTATCTTTCACTACAATGCCTAAAAGTACAATTTCTTGAACCTGTTCCTTATTTACCTATTCCTTATTCACATGTCCTTCTTTTCTTTCAGTTGTTTTCCAAACCTTTATATATCTGACATCTTTTTTTTTCTCTGTAGAATTTTCTTCATCTCATTTTATTGCCAATGTTGCGATTTTTCGAACCTAGTATTTTTTCACCTGTTCTTAGTGTTTTCTTATCCATACTTTCTTACATCCGATATCAGTGTTCTCTTTCATGGAAGTATTGATCATGCTTCTACAATCACTAGATATGTGTCCATAGTTATGACATTTGTAACATTTAATGTTACGTGGGGCCACATAGGCATTTCTTGCTTTAACATTTATTTTATAATCCCTGCAATCTACAACCTTATCTCCAAAGTTAGTACAATAAAAACAATGACCATAAAATAAATTTGCATACCTGGGAGTGAATGATCTTATTTTTGGTGTAGTCCTTCTAAATTTTTTCCTTGACTGATCATGATCTTGATTGAAGCTTATTTGTGGCTTGAACATGGATGGTATTCTTGAAGATATATATTCAATATTTTTCTTAGATTTTGGTTGACCATGATTCCTTCCTTTGAGTACTTTTGCATAACTCTTTCTATTTTTTTCATTCTTCTTTTCTAGCAACCTAGAGTGCTTCTCTTCATTCTCTATAAATGATGTGGATGTTTCTGTCTCTTTAACGTTCTTGTTGAGCTTGACAATTTTACTTTTCAATGTGAAAATTTCTTCTTCAAGCTTCTCAACCTCTTCTTTTTTCGTCATTATCTGAGACTTCATGATTTCTTCTGTTATTTTCGCTTCTTCAAGATGAATTTTTAATGTGATTATTTCTTCTTCAAGTCCTTTCTCTTCTTAACCAAACTCTCCCTCACAATGGTTTAGATCGTTAGTTCTTTCCTTAACATGATATGTCAATATCTTCTCTCTCATTTATGTTTCTTCCTTTTGTGCTTCTATGTTGGCTTCCAAATACTGCTTTTGATATTCAATATTTTATTCGATCTTTCTGGCTTCTTCTAGCTGAGTTCTTAAGCTCTCGATGACCTGTTGGGCTTCTTCAAAAATGTGAACACTTTCCTTTTGTTTCATCAATTCTTTCTTGAGTGACTTGTTTTATTCTCTTAGTTCATATAAAGCACTAATCAATTCTGCTTCATAATTGTCTTCCTTTTCAATTTGTTTTTCTGTCACATTTCTTTCATGGCATTGTATTTCAAGATGTCTGTGTTTTTCATAATTAAAGAAAAACAACATACCTCTGGTGATTATGTACTCTTCATCTCTTGAATTTGGTTGATATGGTGAACATAATTCTTCTTGATCTGTATCTGCATCTTCTTTGGAATTTTCTGAATCTACGATGGGTGAAGAATATATGTCATGTAACTTATCCCAAAGTTCTTTGGTTGATGAACATTTACCAACCTTTTCTCTTACCAGATTAGGTAATCCTTACCAGATGAAATCCATTGCTATTTTGTTATTCTTCTTCAATTCTTTCTTGGTTACAGTCTTTACCCTTTTTGAACTATCATATCCTGTAACAACTGATAGCAAAATATAATTTCCATGTTCCTGTAAAAATATTTACATCCTTCTACTACACATCTCATACTTTAAACCATTCTTATCATTAAACATTGGTACTCCATTCTGAGAATAATCCATGATCTCCTTCTAGTGGTTAAATTGTTTCCTGAAGGAACCTTCTCTGAAACCAATTGTTGGATTACTGAGAGGGGGGTGAATCAGTAATAGAGAAATTTAATCATTTTTCATCATAAAATGCAAGTGTTATATCAATGTAGCATTATCATCCAATAGTTGCAGAGTAAATAAACAATGAACAAATGAGAAATCACAAACATACATAGTACACTAGTGTTTTACATGGAAACTCAAAGCATGAGATAACCATTGAATGTAATTTTTTATATGTCTTTAAGAATTACATTCATTAGAAGCACCAACTTCCTTTGTTTTCAAGCTCCAACTATAAGGAGGCTCCAAGCCCCTAGTTTCTCAGGCTACAACCTGAAGGAAGCTCCAACTCCCCAATTCTCTTGCTACAGCGAGAAGGAGGCTACAACCCCCTAGTTTCTCAGGCTACAACCTGAGGGAAGCTCCAAATCCCCAATTCTCTGGCTACAACCAGAAGGAGGCTACAACCCCCTATGTTCTTCGGCTACAACCGAAATGTGGCTACAACCACTTGTCCTTGCCCCATCCAACCACCCTGAAATAAAAGTAGAATGATAGAACCACAGTCACACTATCACTGTGAGATATATTGTTGTAAACCTATACCAATCAACCTGTAATTAACTTGTACCATAAACAAGTGCATCAACCATGCACCAACATGTACCAAACAACATGTAATCAACCTGTACCATAAACAACTGCATCAACCATTCACCAACCTGTACCTCAACCTGTACCATCAACGAGTGCATCAACCATGCACCAAATATGTACCAATCATGCATCAAATGCACATAAACTATGACTCATCAAGATGTACCAACATAATCAACTATACACCTCATGTATGTGCCAACTCATTAACTACTTGTCTCAACCATGTACCCAACATGTACCTCAACCATATACCCAATACATATACCAATATAACCATCAAAATTTCTCTAGCAATACATCATGTTATCCATAACCAAATACCATAAAACCTTACATCAAACCATGTGCGATAACCTCACTTTTATGTAGCCTCAAGGATGTATCATTTATAAGCCAATCATAAACCAATACCACTAATAAGTGTCTCTCACAATGCACCACAAGATATGCCAATAAATCAAACTAAGTGCACTGAAAATATACTTCAATAGATCTACCTCAAAACCATTCTACAACAAGCCCTAAACTTTCAACAGGGCATCCAACAGATTTACAAGGAAAACCCTCAACTAGATTCATAAGTTCAAGACTACACATATGACAACCATACATTTTTCTTCTTGTAGCATTCTGCTGCTGTGATTTTTCTGCTGCACTTTTTCTTCCACGGTGTTTCTGCTGCATGTTTCCTGCCACGATTTTCCTACTGCACTTTTTCTGCCATAGTTTTTCTGTCTCACTTTTCCTACCGTGATTTTCCTGCCGCACTTTTCCTGCCACACTTTTTCTACCGCCCTTTTTCTGCCACACTTTTCCTGTCGCAATTTTTCTACCGTTGTTTTCCTACCACATTTTTTCTACTGCAATTTTTGTGCTGCACTTTTCTCTATCAATAATACCTGCCCAAATAACCTTTCACAAAAAATATATTTAATGATATTCAATAGGTGATTAAATGAGAGACATTTTCCTCTTATTTATACTTTCATGTAGCTTCCTCAAGGGGTTACCTTCTAACCATCTTAACCCACTTTCCATATTTTAGGGCTAACCCACTTCTAACCACTTGTCCACTTAGTAATTTCTCCATTAACTTTATTATTTAAATAATTTCTTTTGTATCCACTTTGACTTATAGTACACTCATCACTTGACTTTATTATTTACCTTCTAACCATATTAAACCACTTTCCTTATTTTAGGGCTAACCCACTTCTAACCACTTGTCCACTTAGTAATTTCTCCATTAACTTTATTATTTAAATAATTTATTTTGTACCCACTTTGACTTATAGTAAACTATCACTTCACTTTATTATTTAAATAATTTCTTCTTTGCAACCACTTTGACTACTTTGACCTTCTAGGGCTTCTAGATGACTCATGAGGGTTCTTCAACTTCACATGGCCATAACTCTCTAATCGTGAGGAATTTTGTAACGTTACACTTACCACCGGAAATGGTATGACATGTACTATCCATCTAGAATAGTCTTACCTTCAAATATATTAAAAATCATACCATTATATATCAAACAAACTTGGTTCCATTACCCAAACCTTTGTGCTACCAAAATTCTCTATTGTACTTTCTTCAAGGGTTGAAATCAATGACAACCAACCCAAATAATCAACATCAACTACCACAAAAATTGAATCGTGTCTCCTTGTCATCAATGGAAATACAACAATAAATACATCGAAATGACCTCCCATTTCGATTCAGGAATAGCGTGCGGCTATAACAATCTTGCTAGATGTCTATGTTCAACCTTCACTTGATGACATTCTAAACACTTATCCACGTAACTAACTGTGTATGCTTTCATTCATTTCCAGAAGAATAAAGGCTTAAGGTCTACCTTCATCTTCGTGACTCCAGGATGAACCATGTACATCGCTCGATGAGCTTCGCTTAAAATCAAACTTCTTAATTCGTCATTAAGCGATACGTAAATTCTACCATTATACCTCAACAATTTGTCACTATCAAATGAATAACCTTCATACCTGGGTACCATCATGGTATATTGTCAAGTAGTATCCTTAAATTCTTTGTACCATTCATCGTCTATCTATAAAGATAGAATATTTTCTCAAAGATTCGTCTTAAGAGGTATTACTAAGAATATGTGTGGTCTCCAACTCAACAAATCTGCTACTTTGCTCATCGCTCCTTTAATGTAAGAAATATCAAATTCATATTTGCTAAGTAATTATGACCAATGCCTTTGTCGTGCGTTCAAGTCATTCTGAGTAAATATATGTTGCAATCCATAGTGATCTGTCTTTAATTTGAATTTTTTTCCAATCAGAGAATGTCTCCACACTATGAAGGCATATACAATCGCTAATAAATCCAAGTCATGCATTGCGTAGTTTTTCTAATGCCTTCTCAATTTCCTTGAGATGTAAGTAATCACTCGATCGTATTACATCAAAACTTCACCTAAACCTTCCTTGGATGCGTCCATCCATACCAAGAATGTTTTTTCCATGTCGGGGACCTTTAGTATCGGTGTTGTCTTCAACAACTCCTTAATATTTTGAAATGCTTCTACGCAGTTCTTTGTCCATACGAACTTCTTGTTTTTATTATGTAGTTCCGTGATTGGATTTTCTATCTTTGAAAAACCTTTGACGAATTGTCAGTAATATCCTGCTAAACCCACAAAGCTACGTACTTCTTGTACGTTCGTCGGAGCTGAAAATTCCATAATATCCTCTACTTTTGCTAGATCCACATCAATACCTTCTCTAGATATGATATGTCACAAGTAATGAACTTTGATTGGTAAAAATAACATTTTGATAGCTTCCCATACAATTTTCTTTCTCTTAGACACTGTAGAACCAATCTCAAGTGTTCATTATTCTCTTCTTTTACCCGAGAATAAATCAGTATGTCATTAATAAATACTTCAACAAACTTGTCCAAGTATTCACGAAATACCCTATTCATTAAAATCATAAATACGCCCAGGGCATTCGTCAATCCAAATGGTAAAATGGTGAACTCATAGTGTCTGAATCTCATCTTAAATCCAATCTTAGGGATATCTTCCTCTTTGATCCGTAATTGGTGATATCTTGATATCAAGTCGATCTTAGAAAACATAGTTTCTCCTTTCATCTGATCAAATAAATTGTCAATCCTTGGAAACGAATATTGGTTTTTGATTGTATCTTTGTTCAATTGATAGTAGTCAATACAAAGTCTCCACAATCCATCCTTCTTTATAATAAAAATCATTGGTGCACCCCACGACGATACGCTCGGACGTGTAAGTCCTAAATCCAACAACTCTTTCAATTGCATTTTCAACTCTTGCAATTTCGGTGTCGACACCCGGTATGGAGTTCTCACAATTGGTTATGTTCCAGGTTTCAAATCTATGGTAAACTCAAATTCTCTTTCTCGTAGAAAACCTGGTAGATCCTCCGGAAATATGTCTGTAAACTTTGATACTACCGAAAGGTTTTCCAATCCTTTTGTCTTGCCATTTTCACTAAGTGCTAGGATGGAATATAACTTGCATCCATTTCACATACTTTTATGTAATTGTAGGGAAGAAATAAATCTCAATGAAACCCCCAGGTTTTTTCCTACAATCACCATACTTTGTCCCAAATGATCTGCCAAACTTAATCATTTCATCTTTTCGTTAAGTATCGCATCATGTGATTCCAACCAGTCCATGGAAATCACTATGTCATAAGATCCTAATATCATGAAATAAAGATTTAAATTTGTTAAAAAATCACCCAAGTTAATGTTGGAGTCCATAATTTTTCCTCCAACTTTTTGTTTGTCTCATGATTCCATTTCTACGTATATGAACTCGTCCTAATCAACTTCCTTTACCTTAATTCTCTTTAGCACTGCACTAGAAATAAATTTCTTTGTAGCACCTAGATCTATCAAAATACTAAAATCTTGATTGAAGATCATACCTGACTTCTCGAGCACAATGGATTGGTGCTCGGCCTGGCGGTTGTTCACCATGGCATGTATCCTATGGGCGTTTCCCACATATCCAACTGTAGTGGGTCCTGATGATCTAGTCACTCTAGCCTTCTCAATCGAACAATATCATTGGTAATGTGGTTCTCCACATGTCCAACATCCAGTGATCGGTCAAGTGCTCCTGGTCCCTGAAGTAGATGATGTTGGCATAGTATTCTATGATCCTGATATGTTTTGTTGAATAGGCCTAAATTGTTGATTTTGTTGCAGATGATGTTGTTTCTGCTATTGCTATGGTGCTTTGTAAGCAGTCCTCTCCTGAGGATTTTTTCATCTCGGTGTCAAGAGCATAGGTACTTTGGGTGTATATCGATGCCTAAAAGTTTGTTTGGCTGGTGTCTAATGTTGTTGCACTCCTTGTGCTATCTTTATAGTCGGTCTAGAAGGATTCTTTCCCTGACTCCCATTGTTCAGCTCTTCCACGGCAATGAGGGCCTTTTGAACTGCATCATGTAACATTTGAGGTGTCAATATCCTCACCTTTGCATGAATGTTGAAGTTAAGGCCAAACAAAAAAAAATTGACCTTTAACTTCTCTGTGTTCATAAATGGAGCATACCGCAATAGCTCCATGAACCTAGCCTCATACTCTCGCACCGTATGACTACCCTATCATAAAGCCTTGAACTCATTAAGTTGACACTTAATGAATCCATCCAACAAATATCTCTCCCGGAATCGTTCCTCAAACAATTCCCATGACAAATCTTCAACGACCATGTTTAGTTGAGTTAGGAGTGTCTTCCACCAAAATAGAGCACTCCCTTTCAGTTGAAATACCGTCATGTAAACTTTCATGTAGGAGGTTTAATCACAAAGTGCGAAGCACATCGCATGTTCTCCAACCATGCCTCAATGGCTAAGTCATCCGTGGCACCTCAGAACTTGGGAAACTTCACTTTCTTAAGCTCTTTGTGTATACTACTACTACCTGCTGGAGTGTGGTGTGAACCTTCGTTTGACACTTACATTCTACCCTCATCCCTATCAATATGGTTGATCAATGCCTCTGAAATCCTATGGAAGGATCTCATCATACCTACCACATATCCCACAACAACCTACTCCTGCTCAGTAGTCTACTCATCTCCATGAGGGTTAGATCCCTCTAGCGTGGATACTATCGAAGGAGGCACTCCTCTTCCTCCTGCACCACGACGTATACTTCCTCTGCGTCCTCTAACCATGATTACTTGCATGGATAATTTTATAATTAATTATTAATACATATTTACTCATTTAATTTAACACAGTGGAAGGCGTAACAGTCCAATGTCGCAGGGTTGAACTGGCTCTAATACCATATGTAGCACCCCTCTTTTATGTCACAACCGTAAGTAATTAACAAAATGAAGTAGTATGATATTTATTTAAAACAAGTTAAGAAGTATTCATTATGACGTTTCATAGACATAGACAAATTACATACAATGAAAACATCGGTAGGTATTTGAACTATTCAAATTGTCATCGCTAAATTTTTAATCGACTTTACCTCACAACAAGATTAAGATAAAATTATCATATAATAATTTAATAAGCCTAACATGTGTAAACCATTATCTTCACTTTACTTCATGTACTTAATATACCCTAGTTTGTTACTAATGGGATATTTAATGCAACTTATAAAACATAAAATAACATCCTTGAGATAATACCATGTGACCCACCAACTTAAATATATTACATAACCTAAGTCAACGTGGAATAATCTATTACAATAATATAATGTTGCTCAGAATTCACATGAGGAACCTTGAACTATGCACATTAAGGTAATGTCCTTCCAACAACTATGATCAAAATTTCAAGAATGGAATAGGGCTAATTATTAAAACTTTCACTTGAGAAATTTAACTCCAATATTAACATGAAGGTGTTATGATGGCTACATCAATCATCAATTCAATCATGGTTCTTAGCATTGTAATGCACAAGGTTAATACGATTATTTAATTGCT
This sequence comes from Picea sitchensis, assembly GCA_010110895.2. NCBI lineage: Eukaryota > Viridiplantae > Streptophyta > Pinopsida > Pinales > Pinaceae > Picea > Picea sitchensis. Next base: position 448,229 of record SNQJ01S0001857.1, read on the forward strand.
TCTTTTGAAGTTTCAATTTAGCGTTGAAAGTGAGACTACAACCGGAACATGTCTTATTGTCACTAACCATGATCCAATTGTTACCACATTTCTTTTATTAATTTCCTTTAAGAAAAATTACACTTTACTTTTCCTTCATGTCCTTTTTTTTTTAAAACCCTATTACCTTATCATTTTTCTTATTTTAACGTAATAGCGTAACCCAGATACACTATATCTACAATATTTATTATTAGGTTATAATTCCACATTGAGACGAATATATAAACGTCTAAAATTAATTTAGATTTAACTATTACAATTCAACAATAATGGAGTCTTTTATATCATCTGTGTAAATCTTAAGAATGTAATGGTTAAGAATATGTGTTTCCTTTTAAGAGGTCACAAGGTCAAATCCAAAGGTGAGTAAGGTATGTATACCTCTGTAGACTTTACCAGTCAAATCGTTGAACGGAAGAGGGTCCCTTGTCCCACAAACAAGGGGATCTCATACACCAATTTGATGTAACTTGGTCATGACCTTAAAAATAGATGATTATTATTATTATCATCATCGTTCAATAGTAACTAATAAATTTAACATATCAATTTTAAGATAATAAATTGTATCCTGAGTTCGCATTCAATTTAGTTCACGTTGTAATAATAATATCGACAGCAAACCAATAGTGAAGGAATCATATGAGAACTAGTTCCAAAGAAAGGTTATTTTGAAATCAAGATAATACGAAGAAAAAATGAATCTTGGGTTTAACCCCAGAATTATTCACCTAACCTGAGTAGGCACCAATACACCATCAAAATTGTTCCAAGGAATGTCATCTGCTGTTATTGACCAATAGGAAACTTAATTATGATTATTAAGTAGACAACCACAAGATGATTACTTGACATAAGCATTATCTATCAATTCTTGTTTAATAAAACAACACTTAAGAGAAAGTATTCCAATGGACACACACCATAGTTACAGAACGATTTCAAGATTTGGAGAGTTGTAATATAAATTTAACTCGTAAAAATAATATTTGAGAACACATTTTCAACTGGATATCCCTAACAATAGTGTAATAGGTACACATCATGTTATATTGGTTAACATGTATTAAACTTCCAACGAGTGGCGTCTGCTCCTTACACAATTTTTCCAAGTAACACCCAAAACAAATTGATTCATAGATTAATCGAGTGATAAGGAGAGGTCTATATTTTTCGTGAAGACGTTGTTCTGACTGAAAAGAACAATTGATGACCAGAGCTCTCGGGATACACAAGTACAACTGTTACAAGAATATCATATCAATATTTCCAGTAACTACACAAAGTAATATCGATGCATATTTGTATCATCAGAAACCAGTGAGGGTGTGAATACCAGTTAATAAGTGTCGGGTAGGGTTATGATACCACCTTCATTGTTGAAGGTAAGTTGGAGGTGAAAAAAAATCGAAATGGAAACCATCTCATAATTGTAATATTTCCTTAACCTTCCTTAAAATGTTAAGTAAAAAAATCTAGAAAGGTTTTGAGCGATATCGTTGTTACAACAAACAATTCTTCTTATTTCTTAACCCAATACATAACACAGTTTCCCATCTAGTTTTAATGGTGAGAATAAATTTGATTCGGTTATAAAAATACACAACTAACAAATCAGGCTTGTGCTATTAGAAAAAGGACCTTGAATTTGTGAATTCTACACAAAACTACACAAAGCTCCAACTTGTTTAATCATAACAAAGAACTGTGAACCTATCGCTTCACAAGAACGGAAGGATGCTCCTGGATAGACAGGTCCAGCATTACGATGTCAACTAACAAGACTAAATAAGCTTGATCCTTGTAACATCCTGCTCTTGCGTGGACATGATTTGAATTATTCTTTGAGGACATTTGTGTGCAAGTGATCCGGTTTTGTGTATGGTTGTTTGTTTTGCTTATCGATTTAGATGATGATGTTGTTGGATTATGATGTTATGTAATTTTATATCTATGTATAGACAGGTGCTATTGATGGGTTTCTCCTGAGTGTGCAGGACACTCAATAGATTGAGGATGTCGATGGCATCAAGGGACCTCCTTGGACTCTGAATCGAGTCAGGGAGTGGACTATATATGGTTGGGTATTTCTATTTTTTTATATTTGACACATGATCGGGTATATTATGATGTTGTTTATGGATCGTTGACAGGGTTTCGTTGATGGATGCAGGTTGACGATTAATTTATAATCACACTCACATAAGGAGTAAAGGGGCCATGTACATAAACCAGATATTGAGGGAGAGGTGTGGAAACAACCCTGCCACAACCTACTATCACTCTCGTCATGGCTTGAATTGTATGTTAACGATTACCTAGTTCGAGAGATCTCCATGAGGGTAGCCTGAGACGGTCTCTCACGAAGATTCTAAGGGGTGCGCAATAAGGCAAGGTCCTTATTCCTTAGAGGCCCTTAGTCTATCACAAGGTCACCTGATGGAATATTGACTCCAAAGGTTGGACAACTACCAAAATCAGTCAAAGGTGAGTGGAACCCTTGGAGCATGTAGTGCGTCTTGAAGGGTATGTCACATAAATAAAACATGAATAAAGGCGAGTGGCACCCTTGGAACATGTAGTGCATCTTGAAGGGTATGTCATGATTTTAATAAAGGTGACTCAATGAACCTAGGTTCCTAGAAAACAATATTTTTTTTGACATAGTCAGCCTTAAAATAAATATTAAATGAGTAATTTTTATTAATTATAAAATCCCCTTAAAAATTCTAAGCCTGGTAAAAAATTTAAGCCTAGTTCTAAATAGGGTAAGAAGACTAAAAACTAAATAATCAATTAATAAAAGGGGGATGAAGAAAAATCAAGTTAAGAATTAAAAGAGAAATATTTTATCTAAAGATTTAATTACTGATTATGTGCAAGACATGCTAAATTGGAACTAATACAAGAAATGAAATGAATGTAAAAAGGAATGTGGAAACATAGAAAGGAATCTAGTCTAGTCTAACTAAAGAACTTTCCTAAATGAAACACAACTAAGTTTTAGAAAGGGGTTAGTCATTAAAAATGAAATAGAGGGAATAAAGGGACAACAACAAGTGTTTTTATGAGTGCTTTTAGGATGGGTGAGGGAATTTGACATTTAATTAAATTAAATAAGTGAATTTATGGTGCAACTAAGGGATCGGGTGGCAAGTGTACGAGGGAAATTATTTCCTAATTAATTTTTAATAAAACAAATTAAACGTGCAAATGGAAAGTGGTCACTAAGAAAAACTCTATTAAAGTAATGGCAGAGAAGAGGAATGGTTCATGACTAGTATGCGTAAGGTTATGCTACCGGAATTTCTCTGACTGATTTTTCTTGTGGGAGTTGGGATGCCCAGCTTGAAAAGAGAGTGGTAGCTCGACCTTGCGAAGCAAGTTGGGAGCTAGATTTTTCTCTGGTTTTGTGTGCGTGCCCCCTTTTCGGCTCGGGAGGCTAAGGGGGAAGAAGAGTACCCCTAGCATTGGCTAGGAGGTACCGGTGAGGTCTTCATGGTTAGCAAGCAGGAGAAAGGAGGGAGCACAAGCACGGAATAACAACTTTGGATTCTTCACCTCCAGTTAGGGTAATCCTAAACTGAGATTGCACTCATTAGTTTCAATTTAAATTCTAGTTTAATTATATTGCATATGCAATGTTGGGAAATTTTATTCAAGTTTTAATGTTTTTTTTGCTAAGATTTAATTAAGCATGTCGTTGTGGTAATTCCAACCTTGTGTTTGTTTCTCCATGAGATATTTTCCCAGCCTTAGGATTTCATCATGGTGTTGATTGTTCTCTGTACTATTTAAGTTTTTAATTGAAGTTGCAGTCCAAAAATTGTTCTGGAAGGCATTCAATGCACCTCTATGTTTTAAATTCTTTTTGGACCATGTTCCCTTCTCCTCAATTTTTGACAGTTGACCTCTGCGATTATTTTTATTTTACACAACAATTCATTCTTTAATTTCTCCTAGTGATTACCTTCAATTCTGTTCATTTTGGCTCAACATTTTTTTTCCTCTGCGTTTTATTTGTTGAATGCATATTACGCCCACCATGGGAAGCTCCTGGTGGATTGTTGGATTGTCTTTGACCTCTTCTTTTTCGTCCTTTCCCAACATTTTTCATTGTGTTTTCACTCCATTTTTGGCTCTGTGTTTTATTTTTTTTCTGCGTGGTTTGGGAGTTGTAATCCCATTATTATTATTCCTTTACCTCTTCCTTAGGAAACTTTCACTCATCTCAATTTCACCCATCTACAAGAAAAAATCTCTACATATATGTGTGCCCAATGAGTTTACCATTTTACCAACATTTTTCACTCAGATTGTTGAGTTAATTTATTGCTCAGTGATCTGCCAGGATATTTGCTTACATTGATTTTCGATTGTAATTATAGTTTAACAGAGATGTCTCTGTGTTTATTTTGGGTGTTTGTTTCCACACATTTTGGTGGAGGAACCCACTTGATTCACCCCCTTTTTTGTGTTTTGGTTTGGATCCCCTTTACTATACATTTGGGTATGCAAGCCCCCCTTGTCCAGCATTAGGATTGTGATCCCCATTATCTCTGAGTTTGTTATTTTGAAATTAAATTTCTGGCATGAGTTTTCATTTTTCGAATTTAAATTATGGGCACAATTTTTCCTTTTCTAAATCACCCTCTATAGTTATCACTTAGCTTCGTGCCTAGCGATCATCTCCTTTCCCTCTGCGTTGACATTTTTTTTCTTTCCCACGATTGTGCCCCCTTCATCTTGCTCTCCAGTGAACCTTCCTAGGCATTAAGCCTTCCTCTGCATGTTGAGATTTTTGTCGGCTTCTTCCCAGCGATTGGAGACCCAAAGCGTGCCCTCACCCTCTCTCCTTACCAAGCGAAATTACCTCTTCTTACCTCAACAAAACGCGGCCACCTATCTTTTTGTTTTTCCAAAAAAGGGGAACTCTGCCCACACACATGACAATTGGGATTCATGGTTAACCCAAGAACCTTTACATTAATTTTAACTATAATCGGATGATAATAGTTTAATAAAATCAATCTATGTATCAATATTGATAGTAGTAAATATGTTCGAAATAATAGTCATTCATGATGTAGCTACACTATGGGCCACCATTTTACAATCCCACACACGCTTCAGATAAGCACCTTCAGTACATACCCAATACAATAACAGAAAACATATATTACAAGTTGTTAATGTCCTAGTTGAAAAATAAAACATAATACAATTGTGTTGGACGTGTGGCTATGGTGATGATAGCTTGTGCTTCTCTACTGTGTGTGTCTTCTTGTCCACCTATTACTGTTTCCTTTTCCAGCCAAATTGAGGCAACCAAGAACCCACATTGGGCGCAATCCACTTTCAAATTTTCGTCCACCCGTGGTATTTTACGTAGGCCAAACTTGGAAGAGATGTTTACCTATGTGTCCTATGCCTCCCACCTCAAATTTCACCCAAATAATAGAAAATTGAATGGAACGTCTTCCCTATTAGGTAAGAAATTTAATTCCTCTCCCTCTCTGTATAGCATCTGCTTTGTTGGTGACATTGTTACCATGGATAATTATTAAGATGAAACAGAAATGTTTTTTTATTATTATTTGTCTATATTATCAAAGTATGATTATCGAAGTATTTGGCTATATTGTTTTGTTAAATATTACCAAAGTATGATTGATTGTGCAAACCGATTAATGTTACGCTTGGTCACTTAAGTGGTTATATTTCTAGTGCACCATGAAATCCAATGTAAGAATGATTGTGTTAGTTATTTACTTATTGCACAATAAAGATTTATTGTAAGGAATGATTATTCTTGATATCATATTTCTCGTGCGCATAATTATATAATGTTTGAATGAATTTTTTTGGACCTTAGACTTATGCGCAAATGGAAAGGTAATGAAGGGATGTTTGTTCTAGATGATAGATTTCTCGCATGCTTAATTATATAATGTATTGAATGATTTTTGTAGTTACTTAGTGCCATAAAAAGTAATGAATATTTACCTTGCACCATTGATTTTGTTGTGTGTAATGAACCTCCTCGTTACGCCGAAAATCCTCTTATAACAAGTGCAAAAAAAAAATTGTTACAGGTGTGTGCACACATGTACAAGGGAACTAAACACATTCGACTCTACGTCGCCACCTGACGACGAATAAGATGCAACCACGATGAACACAACAAGACGACATAAGACGTGCAACAAGTGACTGACTACCCAATCCATCCTACCCTGCAATGGTTAGGACCTCCAAGACACATAAGAAATGCTCAAGCCTAGGTTCCCATCGATTTTAACCATTTAAGGTCTCAGGACTGGCGACTGTTCTAAGGAACATGGAGGTGTCTACATCTCGCCCGACACCAGCAGACCAAGCAAGTAACTGATTACGATCTAGTATAGAAATAATTAAATGAACAACCACGAACTCTGTGGAAAGCTCAAGTCCGAAGGGCTCCGACAGCGACTGACCATTGTTAAGACGAGGCATTATCTATGACTCAAATGGGCATTAAATTCAGACCAGCTGCTCCATTAAATTCTATTAATTTATGTTCCCCAATTACTAACTCATAACAACTGATTGTACTTAGTTCAAGTCATTCATTATATGTTAACAATTCAACAAATCTCAACAACGTTACCATAAAATAATAACAACATTATGCTACTATTAAATTAACTCCGCAATTAACATTATGTTAACATTATCATAACACATCACATCTTATACCCTAAAATTATTTTAACATTAACATAACACATCACATCCTATACCCTAAAATTTGATTAGCATTAACATAACACATCACATCTTATATCATGATGACTTTGCAATTAAAATATCAATCACATTACTCCTTGCATGCTTCCAATATAATAAAATTTTAATGACTAAACATAACCACACCACCTTCTATATTGTAATAACCTTGAAATAATAACTATCATATTACAATTAGTGACAACTCTAAGTTCAAGTCTGGTTTAACAAGGTCCCACTCCCAATTTGATGTGACTCACAACTACTTGCAGCAACTGGTCAAATCGAACCTAATCATATAACCAATCGAAATTTAACCAATTATCAATTAAATTATTTACACTATTATCAACAACATCATTAATTCAATGTTAATCATCACTACCAAGTTTATAAATTCTATGTTACCTTTATATTTGTAAATCATTCTACCACAATTAAATAATCTCAATGGGAAATTTATCATCTAGCAAATAAAGCCAAAATCTACCTTGCTCATTTATCAATCTTATAAAATCCTCTCCAGCTCTATCTCACAATCTTAAATATAGAATTATGGATAAAATCTTTTCCCGGTGCGGTGTATCAATCTTAAATATAAAACGTAAAAAGAAAACCTTTCCCAACGATGTATACTAATCCTTTAGCCAGCGCTGCCAATCTACATTAATCTTTTTAGGAACAAAAATATTTAAAACAACTACCAGCTTAGATATCGCTGGACTAACCAACCTTCTGACAACATCTTTTTCCAGCTACCATTAAACAACTGAAAGGGCGAAGAACAAGCGTTGTAAGATCCAGTAACCGGGTAATCGAGCAAGGCAGGGACGTGGCCCTTAAAATACAATAAAAAGGTAAGGCAACGAAAGGGGAAATAAAGACGTTCGTTGCCAGGTAACCAGATGACAGGTAAGGGCGGAGGTAATTAATGAATCCAGAGAGGTGTGCACAGAAAGCGGTTTTAAGGAAAGGGGTTCACTGACATTGAGGCTCCCGAGAATACAGCCTTAAAGGGACGCACAGGTCCCAACAGGTTAATCTACAACTGTCACTCATCATAAAAAAAAAAATTAAAATACGACATTGCCTCAGCAACGCCAAGCATCCTGGATTCCAGATAAGGCTTCAAAGGAATGTCTGAGCATGGGAAACCTGTGAGGCTTCAAGCATGAGCCATCACGCATCCCAAAATGGTATCCCCTGCCCGACATTCCTCAAACGCTTGCAAATCGAGCAGGGAAAAACGCACCCAGTCCGAGCACGGAAATAGAGAATAATTAAATTAAAATGAAAATGCAAAACGCAAAAGGCATCCACATATCCTACATGTAATTCTTTATTCTAAACGAAATTGCAATTGTTGTAAAACAGATGAACGCTAAAGGCATAACACAAACCCTGGACTCAATTCTCTGTTCTAAAACGAATTTGAACTGCTATAAATCAATTAAACACTATTGCATTCCACGCATCCCTTAACACAAAATCTATACTAAAACAGAATTGAAACTATCATAATCAATTAAAAACCGCCACTTGTCAATCACTTAACCTTGACGCAAGGCTCCATTCTAAACAAAATTTAAACTGGTATAAAGAAAATAAATCGCCAAACAAATATTTGTTGCCTAAAATAACCACTGCCATTATACATCTCTGTCAATATACATCAGTACCATTAGATATAACCACTGCCATAATCATTATTGCCATGGAATCATAGATTGCAATTAAATGTTCTACTAGAAATAAGTAGAATGCTAGGTCAACACCCCAAATGCGTTACAGGTGAAATTTCACAGGGTTAACACAGGCAGTAAGGGAATCACCATATGCAACAGGAATGTGCCCAAGACAGAGCATGATCCTCTAGCTCAGTGTGCAACAAGGGAACCCTCCACACAAACAGGAATGCACCAAGCTAAGGAGACACAAAGGACTAAACGGTTTAACTGATGCAAGATAGTTAAGTGACTCCCTGTGATTTGCTCTCTTAAGGTAGAGAGAACAAGAAATATCTTCAGGGCTAAATCAGTGTGGCATACATAGAGCATCAAGGGGTGCCCTTGGCTCTCAAGTGAAGTTTGAGCGGGGAAAAATTTCTCCCAAGGGACCTCGCACAAAAATGCAAGAACTCAGCACAGTAACTCTGCGAGGTGAATAAAACAAAAACGATAACTAAAGGAAAATGCAGAGGGTAGATAACAACGCTGAAAAAAAGAAAAAAAGGGGTTTTTGATACTAAAAAAAAATCAACAACCGCTGAGAGGATTCCACTAGAGGCGCAGGGAACAACAAAATTTCAGGGTAAAAACACACAACCAGCATATGACATCAACTGCCAAGAACAACCATAGCGATAGCCATTTGAAAGATACAAATGCAATAGGTGAAGTATAATTTATTCTAGTTTCATCCCTTATCGAGTTACAACAGCAGAATTAACGTTTTTACAACAATACCATTATAATCGACGAAGTAAATAACTATGCATTCTACTCTACTAAATAAATGAGCATATCGTTGCCTTATCGCCCACCCTGATGACGTCCGCGCTCCGTGCCGCTCCTGCTTGTCGACTGTCAAGACCTCACCAGTACCTCCCAGCCAACGTGAGGGGTACTCTACTTCCCCCTTAGCCCCCCGAGCCGCAAAGGGGCCACACACAATCTAGATGGTCCGTTTAGCTTCCCATCTCACCTCGCAAGGCCGAGCTACCACTCCTATCCAAGCTGAAAAATCCCAACTCCTCACAAGCAATCAGTCAAGTCACAAATCCGGCAGTGTAACGTTACGCTAATAGCCGATCCCCTTCTTCCTCATCTCCCCTTTCTTTTATAGAGTTTTGAGACCCTCCAACTTTCCCTAAATCACATTTAAATTAAGTTTAAATAAAAATATTCTAAATATTCTCCTTCGCACAAGTGTCGTCCATGCCCCTCTTTCCTCCAATAATTATTTTCTTTAAATTTATTAATTGTCTCAATTCCATCACCCACCTAGAGTTGCTCCTATCTTTACTCCTAGGTGTTTCTAGATCCCCTTACATGTTTTAAATATTTTCCCTAAAAATGATGTTGCTATTTTAGCTCAAATTAGAAGGTTCTTTATTGCCGATTCATTACTATGTTGACCTTGCTTTTTACCATAAGTTCAACTCTTTCCCTTATCATGTTTCCCCCATTCCTAAGTTTCCTAATTTTTATTATCCCCATTTTTCCCCTTTTTATTAGAGCCAAAATGGCAGTTGCGCTTTTTAATCTTTTACCCTTTTTATTAATTTAATATCCTTTTTTATACTTCCACATGTTAAGAATTAAACTCTTCTTTACTATATATATATTTTTTAAATCCACTGATTTTTATTAAATTCTTACTTTCTTCATTTTACCCCAATTATTTTATGAAGACTAAAATTATTACTTAAGTGGTTTATTTTTTGTTTAAAAAATTATTTTTATTTTTATAGGGTCTTTTGTTAAGGTTAAACAAAATTTTACCCTAGAGAAGTTTTAGACTTAGGACTTAGATTCTGAACAGGGTGACAATTATTTAGGGAAGTCATTTTAAGAATTTCTTAATGTGTTAAATGTCTTAGGGCCATCCCGGTTTGTTCCTTCATCAACATCAATGCGACGTGCCCTTCAGGACGCACCACGTGCTCCAAGGGTGTCACTCGCCTCGTATGTTTCCTTTGCGCGACATGCCCTTCAGGGTGCACCACGTGCTCCAAGGGTGCCACTCGCCAACTTGTGTTTCTTTTGCACGACGTGACCTTCAGGATGCACCACGTGCTCCAAGGGTGCCACTCACCAACTTGACTGATTAGTAGACATCAATAACCCCTGGAGTCAACACTCCACCAGGTGAACTTGTGGGAGACTAAGGTCTCTAAGGAATAAGGTCCCCGCCTTATTGCACACCCCTTAGAATCATCATGAGTGACTGTCACAGTCTGCCCTCACGACATCGTGGATAGTCTCGAACTAGGTAATCGTTAACCTACAGTTCAAACCACGGTGGGAGTGCTTGTAGGCTGTGGCAGGGCTGTTGTCCACACCTCTCCCTCAACCTCTCTGGAAATCGTGTGTGTGGCCCCTTTACTCCATATGTGAGTCTAGTCGGCAAGCTATCGTCAGCCTACATCATCAATAATCGTGTCAGAACATGTCTACATCATATCATCAAATCAATGAAATATCACAGTAAATAATTCAACCCAAATAGCACACTCCCTGACTCAATCCGGAGTCCAAGGGGTTCCATCGATGCCTCTACATCCTCAAGGTCCAAAACCCTGCACCTCAATGAAACAGAGTCAATAGCACCTATCTATGTCAAGGCAGTAAAACATCATGTAATCTATCATAACGCATCATAATCAAGGATAAGAGTTTTAATATCATAATAGTCCAGATCACTTGCGAGCAAGTGTCCTCAAAGAATAAGTTGTCTCAGTGCGCCAGAGTGGGATGTTACATTGTGGTTAATATTAGATTTCTTACACAATGGAATGAAGATGGATGTATAATGTTTTATCTTGATTTCTCGCGTGCCTTCCTTTAATGGTGACGCATGATTAGTTTAGTAATAAAATTTACTTGCACACCTTAATTGAAGTGGGTGTGTTCAATTGCTTCTTCATTCTTCCTTGCACCTTGAATTTTAATGTTAATTGTTCTACGTCATGAAATTAAATAGATGTATGACTTATTGGCAACTAGTTTTCTCTTTCTCCAATACTTAAGTTGTTGGGTGATTGTTCTAGAATTGTTTACTCTCGCATGCAACAAATAATAAAATGTTGACATATGATTGATAATGATAATGATTACCCATGTTCCATGGTTAATTGATTTTTAGGATTGATGGATTGATGAAATAGATGATCGTAGATGTTATTGATTTAGCTAGTTACTTGGATTGATGGGGTTAGTGGGATGTAGACACCTCCTTGTTCCTCAGAATAGTCACCATCTCTGAGACCTTCAATTGTTAAAATCAATTGGAACCTGGGCTTGAGCGTTGCTTATGTGTGCTAGAGGTCCTAACCTTGCAGGGTAGGTTGGGCAGGTAGTCATTTTATATTCATTAACTAATTGAATGTTGCTATAAATTGCTTCAAGCTATTATGATGTGCTAATCTTCTACGTTATTTATGTTATTTGTCACTATCCTTCGTTGACGTGTTGATTGTGTCGTTAATGATTTCCATAATGAGTAGCCAGTATTGTTTTACTTATGATGTTGATGAGTAGGTGCTACCATGATCATGTGTTGATGCTAATTTCTTAAAAAAAAAAAAATTACCTTGTATGCTTCGAATTTTCTTAGGCATAACAGAGGGATGTTGCATATGGTATCAGAGCGGGTTCAACCCTGCGACTGAGGATCATTACGCCTTCCACTGTATAAACACTTCATTAATAATTTATCACTAATTAATTTTAATTGTGTCCCTGCAGGTAACCTTGGTTAGAGGACATCGCAGAGGCAAATGACGTGGTGCTAGGGGAGGAGGTATGATGCCTCTAGTAGCATCCACGCTAGAGGGGTCTAACCCCCAAGGAGAAGTAAAAGTCATTGGAAAGGAACAAATAGTTGTGGGGGATGTGGTTGGGTTGATGAGGTCCTTTTAGAGGATGTCAGAGGCCTTGATTAGTCATATGGATAGAGATGAGGTCAGGGTGCCTGTAACCCCTGAAGGTCCACAACGCACCCCAGTTGGTGTTGGTAGCATTCACCGAGAACTCGAGAAGGTCAAGTTTCCCAAGTTCTTGGGTGCCACGGACGTTGCGACCGTCGAGGCATGGTTGGAGAACATGGTGATGTGCTTTGCACTTCGTGACTAAACCTACGACATGAAAGTATGCATGGTGGTCTTTCAGTTGAAGGGGAGTGCTCTTTTATGGTGGAAGATGCTCCTACCACAAATGAACATGGTCGTCGAAAACGTGTCATGGGAACTGTTCAAGGAGCAGTTTCAGGAGAGGTATTTGTCTAAGGAATTCATTGAGCACCAGATCAATGAGTTCAATGCCTTATGACAGGGCGTTCATATGGTGCCTAAGTATGAGGCTTGTTCCATGGAGATCCTTAGGTATTCTCCACATCTGAACACCGAGAATCTAAAGGTCAACAAGTTTGTTTTTGGCCTTAACATCGGGATTCATGCGAAAGTGAGGATGTTAATGCCTCAAACATTGCACGATTTTTTCAAGAAATCCCTCATAGCTTAGGAAGAACTAATCAGCAGGGGTCAGAGAAGGACTCCTACAAGACTGATGAGATAGGTGACTTCTGGTGCGCAGTAGCATCAGACACCAACTAGACATCCATCGGTGTATCAAGGCACTCTGAGCGGATCCAATTTCATGAAAACATGATGATCGGTGCCTAAGCAGCGGTCTCCCTATAGAGGACCACAACACCAGCAGTAGTGTCATCCGCAGCAGTAACAATTTAGGCATGTTCAACAGAACAGACCAGGGTTCTAGGCTAGTGGACCATCAGCCTCTACTTCGAGGACCAGGAGTACGGGACTGAAGGCCAGATGTTGGACATGTGGAGAGCCACATTACCAGCATGATCGTCCGGTTGAGAGGACCAGATAAATAGGGTCAGTTGGACACGCTACAGTAGGAGATTTGGGCAAGGCCCATCGGACTCATGCAGTGGTGAATAACCATCAAGTCAAGCACCAATCTATTGTGCTTGAGACATCAGGTACCATTACTGACTAGACCTTTAGTATTTTGATAAATCCAGGTGCTACAAAGAGCTTTATTTTTGTTGCAGTGCTAAATAGAATTAAGGTAAAGGTAGTCGAACAGGATGATTTTAGCTACGTGGAAATGGCTTCGAGAGCCAATCAGAAGGTTGGAGGAAAGGTTATGGATTGTAGCCTTAACCTGGGATTTTTTGTCACCAAGGAAAACCTATACGTCATGATATTAGGATCTTATGACGTAGTGATTGGTATGAATTGGTTGGAATTGCATGATGCGATACTCAACTGTGAGACAAAATGGTTAAGTTTGATCGATGATGAGGGACAAAGATGAATGATTTCAGGAAGAAACCAGCCAGTGTCCCTAAGGTTCATCTCTTCCCTACAACTACGGAAGCTTATGTGCAAAGTATGCAAGATATATGCAATCTTAATGATGAACGACAAGGGCATGGAGGAAGGAATAGAAAACCTTCCGGTAATACGATAGTTTGTAGACGTGTTCCCAGAAGAGTTATCAGGTTTGTCACCCAAAAGAGAGTTGGAATTTACCATCGAATTAAAACCTGGAAATGAACCGATAGCAAGAATGCCTTATTGGATGTTGACCCCTAAGTTACAGGAGTTGTTGGACCTAGGACTTATGCATCCAAGTGTGTCACCTTGGGGTGCGCATGTTATTTTCATATGGAAGAAGGATGGGTCGTCGAGACTCTGTATTGAATATCATCAATTGAACAAGGAAATGATCAAGAACCAGTATCCATTGCCAAGAATAGATGATTTCTTTTATCAAATGAAAGGCGCGACTGTGTTTTCGAAGATCGAATTGAGATCAGGATATCACTAGTTACAGATCAAGGAGGAGGGCATTCCTAAGACTGCATTTAAGACGAGGTTTGACAATTACGAGTTTACCATTTTATCGTTTGTACTGAAAAACACCCTAGAGGTATTCATGATTTTGATGAATGGGGTGTTCCGGGAATACTTGGACAAGTTTTTTCAAGTATTCATTGATGACATATTGATATATTATTAGACGATGGAAGAACATGAAGAACATTTTCGTTTGGTACTATAGTGCTTACGAGAGAACAAATTATATGGGAAACTATCGAAATGCTCTTTTTATCAATCGAGGATTCATTATTTAGGGCATGTTATCTCTGGTGAAGGCATATTTGTGGATCCACCAAAGGTAGAGGCTATTATGGAATGACTCTCGTGGATGAATGTATTGGAAGTACGTAGCTCATGGGATTAGTTGGATATTATCGATGGTTCATCAAAGGTTTTTCGAAAATAGCAAATCCGATTATGAAATTACAGAATAAAAACAAGAAGTTTGTATGGACCAAGAAATGTACGGAAGAATTTCAAAGAATCAAGGAGTTGTTGACGACAACACCAATACTAAAAGTCCTTGACATGGACGAGGACTTCTTGGTATGCACAGAAGCATCCAAGGAAGGATTAGGTGGAGTCTTGATGCAATACGATCAAGTGATCGCTTAAATATCAAGCAAGTTAAGAAAGCATGAGGAGAACTACGCAATGCATGATTTGGAGTTATTGGCCATTTTGTATGCCCTGAGAGTGTTTAGAGACTACCTGATTAGACAGAAATTCGAACTGAAAACAAACCACTCTGGTTTGCAGCACATTTTTACACAAAGTGACTTGAATGTACGGAAAAGGCGTTGGTTGGAAATGCTTAGCGAGTACTATTTTGAGATTACTTACATAAAAGGAACAGTGAAAAGAGTGAAAGATGCGTTGAGTCAAAGACCACACATATTTTCGGTCATACCTCTTCAAACGAATCTTCGTGAAAATATTCTAACTATACATTGTGACGATGACTGGTATAAAGAGGTTAAGGAAATTATCATACAAGACACCATGTTGGTACCAAAATTTGAGGGATTTATTGTACACAATGATGAATTAATGAGATATAATAACTAGATTTATGTACCGCCTAACGATGAGTTAAGAATTTTGATCTTAAACGAAGATCATAGAGCAGTGTACATGGCTCATATAGGAGTCACAAAGATGAGGGCAAACCTTAAACCCTTATTCTTCTAGAAAGGTATGAAGGCGCACATAGTCAAATATGTTGTGAGATGTCTAGAATGTCAACAAGTGAAGGTCGAACATAGACATCTGGTAGGATTACTACAGCCACACACTATTCTGGAATCAAAATGGACGGTCATTTCAATGGACTTTATTGTGGGATTGTCGCTGACGGAAAGGAGGCACGACTCGATTTTCATGGTAGTTGACACTATGACGAAGAGTGCACATTTTATCCCTGTGCATATGATGTATCAGCCACCATAAATAGCTAGATTTTTCATCAGCGAGATTGTGATATTGCATGACGTTCCTAAGAGGATCATATCTGATCGAGGATAGGTGCTTACAGAACAATTTTGGACTAATTTCCAAGAGGCCTTGGGAACCCAACTTAACTTTAGTACCACATATCACCCAGAGACAGACAAGAAAACAGAAAGAATGAACCAAATCTTGGAATATATGTTGTGTATGTATGTGATGGACCAACATAAATGTTGGGAGGAGTTCTTTCCACAGGTAGAGTTTGCATACAACAATGGCTATCAAAGCACCATTAATATGGTGCCATTTGAAATTATTTATGGGAGACCATGTCGGACACCTTTGAGCTAGGAGTGACCTAAGGATAGGGTCCTGGTAGGACCTGAAGCGATCCAAGAAATGGAAGAACAAATGAAAATGATAAGACAAAGGATTAAAGAATCACAATATTGGTAGAAGAGCTACGTCAATGCACATCGTTGATCGTAGTTATGAATTTGGTGATCGAGTCTTCTTTCAAGTGAAACCGCACAAGAGTTCAATCAAGTTTAGAAATGTTGATAAACTATCTCCTAGGTTTTTGGGGCCTTTCAAGGTCATGGAAAAGAAAGGGCTTGTTTCCTATTGACTAGCCCTTCTTGATTCCTTGAGGCATATGCATGATTTTTTTCATGTTTCTGTTTTGAGACATTATGTTAGTGATCCTACACATGTGATTGACATGAGTTCCTTGTAGGTGTAATACGAGGGTGTGCTCACGGCAGAGCAAATCCTCATTCTGGAACATCGCATTCAATATCTACGGCGTCGAACAATCGATCAGGTCAAGGTCTATTGGGCCAATTATAGTCCACACTCAACTACCTAGGAGGACGCATATGATATGTGCCAGCAGTTTCCATTTCCATTTGATATTTAGACATTTAGCTCTTTTCGGATACATTATTTACTGCACATATACTGTGAAACTTCGGGACGAAGTTTAAACCCAGAGGGGGTGTATGTAACATCCCACTCTTGTGTGCACATGATTTGACTTATTCTTTGAGGACACTTGCATGCAAATGATCCGGTTTTGTATATGGTTGCTTGTTTCGCTTATGGATTTAGATGATAATTTTGTTGGATTATGATGTTATCTTATTTGATATCTATGTATAGACATGTGCTATTGATGGGTTTCTCCTGAGTGTGTAGGACACTCAACAGATTGAGGATGTCAATGGCATCAAGGGACCTCCTTGGAATCCGGATCGAGTCAGGGAGTGGAGTGTATATGGTTGGGTATTTCTATTTTTTCATATGTGACACATGATCGGGTATATTATGATGTTGTTTATGGATCATTCATAGTGTTTCATTGATGGATGCAGGCTCACGATTGCTTGCTAATCAGACTCACATAAGCAGTAAAGGAGGCATGCACAGTAACCAGATATTGAGGGAGAGGTGTGGCAGGAGCCCTGCCACAACCTACTAGCACTCTCGTCATGGTTTGAATTGTAGGTTAACGATTACCTAGTTAGAGAAATCCATGATGTCGTGAGGGCAGACTGATACAGTCTCTCATGAAGATTCTAAGTGGCATGCAATAGGGCAGGGTCCTTATTCCTTAGAGGCCCTTAGTCTCTCACAAGGTCCCCTAATGGAGTATTGACTCCAAGGGTTGGAAAACTACCAAATCAATCAAAGGCGAGTGGCACCCTTGGAGCATGTAGTGCATCTTGAAGGGTACATCGCATAAATAAAACATGAATAAAGTCAAGTGGCACCCTTGGAGCACGTAGTGTGTCTTGAAGGGAATGTCGTGATTTTAATAAAGGTGAGTCAATGAACCTAGGTGCCTAGAAAACAATAATTGTTTTGACATGGTCGGTCTTAAAATAAATATTAAATGAGTAATTTTTATTAATTATAAAATCCCCTTAAAAATTATAATCCTAGTAAAAAAATTAAGCTTGGGTCTAAATAGGGTAAGAAGACTAAAAACTAAATAATCAATTAATAAAAGGGGGATGAAGAAAAATCAAGTTAAGAATTAAAAGAGAAATATTTTATCTAAAGATTCAATTATTTATTATGTGCAAGACATGCTAAATTGGAACTAATACAAGAAAGGTAATGAATGTAAAAAGGAATGTGGAAACATAGAAAGGAATCTAGTCTAGTCTAAATAAAGAACTTTCCTAAATGAAACACAACTAAATTTTAGAAAGGCGCCAGTCATTAAAAAGGAAATAGAGGGAATAAAGGGACAGCAAGGAGTGCTTTTAGGAGTGCTTTTAGGACGGGTGAACGAATTTGACATTTAATTAAATTAAATAAGTGAATTTCTGGTGCAACTAAGGGATCGGGTGACAAGTGTACGGGGGACATTATTTCCTAATTATTTTTTAATAAAACAAATTAAACGTGCAAATGGAAAGTGGTCACTAAGAAAAATGTATAAAAGTAATGGTAGAGAAGAGGAATGGTGATGACTGGTATGTGTAAGGTTATGTTGTCGGAATTTCTTCGACTGATTTTTCCTATGGGAGTTGGGATACCCATCTTTAAAAGAGAGTGGTAGCTCAACCTTGTGAGGTGAGCTAGAAGGTATATTTTTCTTTGGTTTTGTGTGTGTGGCCCCTTTGCAGCTCGGGGGGCTAAGGGGGGAGAAGAGTACCCCTAGCATTGGTTGGGAGGTACCGGTGAGTTCTTCATGGTTAGAAAGCGAGAGACAGGAGGGAGCGCAAGCGTGGAATAACAAATTCAGATTTTTCACCTCTGGTTACAGTAATCCTAAATTGCAATTGTGCTCATTAGTTTCAATTTAAATTCCATTTTAACTCTATTGCATATGCGTTGCTAGGAAAATTTATTTAAGGTTCAATGGTTTTTTTCCTGAGATTTAATTAAGCATGTCATTGTGGTAATTATGTCCTTGTTTATTTCTCCATGAGAGATTTTCCCAGCCTTAGGCTTTCATCATGGCATTGATTGTTCTCTGTCTTATTTTAAGTTTTTAATTGAAGTTGCAACCCAGAAATTGTTCTGGAAGGCATTTGATGCACCTCTACGTTTTAAATTATTTTTGGACCATGTTCCCTTCTTCTCAGCTTTTGACAATTGGCCTATGTGATTAATTGTATTTTACACATCAATTCGTTCTTTAATTTTTCCCAGTGATTACCTTTAGTTCTCTTCATTTTGGCTCAACATTTTTTTTCCTCTACGTTTTATTTGTTGAATGCATATTACACTCACCATGGGAAGCTCTCAGTGGATTTTCTTTAACCTCTTCCTTTTCATCCTTTCCTAGCATTTGTCCTTGTGTTTTCACTACATTTTTGGCTCTGTGTTTAATTTTTTTTCTGTGTGGTTTGGGAGTTGTAATCCTAGCGTTATTCTTCATTTACCTCAGTGTGGGGATTTTTTCACTAAGCTCAATTTCGACCAACTACGAGAATGAATCTTTGCATATCCATGTGCCCAGTGAGTCTACCCTTTTACCATCATTTTCACTCAAATTGTTGGGTTAATTTATTGCTCAGTGATCTTCCAAGAGATTTGCTTACATTGATTTTCGACTGTAATTATAGTTTGACAGAGATGTCTCTGTGTTTCTTTTGTGTGTAAGTTTTTGTGCATTTTGGTGGAGGAACCCGCTCGATTCACCCCATTTTTCTGTGTTTTGGTCTGGATCCCCTTTACTCGACATTTGGTTATGTGACACCCCCTTTTCCAGTGGTGGGATTGTGATCCCCATTATCTATGAGTTTTTTTATTTCAAAATTAAATTTCTAGCATGAGTTTTCATTTTTTGAATTTAAATTATGGGCACGATTTTTACTTTTCTAAATCACTCTCTACAATTATCACTTATCTTCATGCCCAGTGATAAGATCCTCTCTGTCTATGTTGACATTGTTTTCTTGCCTAGGATTGTGTCCCCTTCATCTTTCTCTCCAGTGAACCTTCCTCAGCATAAATCCTTCCTCTGCATGTTGAGATTTTTGTGGGATTCTACCCAACGATTAGAGACCCAGAGAGCACCCCCACCCTCTCTCCTTACCCAGTGAAATTACCTCTTCTTATCTCAACGAAACGTGGCCACCTATCTCTACGTTTTTCCGAAAAAGGGGAACTCTGCCGACACACATGACAATTGGGTTGCATGGTTAACCCAAGACCCTTTAGATTAATTTTAACTATAATCTGATAATAATAGTTTAATAAAACCAATCTATGTATCAATCTTGATAGTAGTAAATATGTTCGAAATAATAGTCATTTTTGACGTAGCTACACTATGGGCCACCATTGTACAATCCCATGCATGCTTCAGATAAGCACCTTCAGTACATACCCAATACAATAATAGAAAACATATATTACAAGTTGTTAATGTCCTAGTTGAAAAATAACAGATAATACAGTAGTGTTGGACGTGTGGCTGTGGCAATGATAGCCTATGTTTCTCTAGTGCATGTGCCCACTTGTTCATATGTTTTGTTGCCTTTTCCAACCAACTTGAGGCGGCCAAGAACCCACATTGGGCACAATACACTTTCAAAGTATCATCCGTTGGTGGTAACTTACGGACGTCAAACTTGGAAGAGATGTTTACCTGTGTGTCCTATGCCTCCCACCTCAGATTTCACCCAAATAACCGAAAATTGAACGGATCGTCTGCCCTATTAGGTAAGCAATTTAATTACTCTCCCTCTCTGTATAGCATCTACTTTGTTGGTGACCTTCTTACCATGGATAATTATTAAGATGAAACAGAAATATCATTTTGTTTTTTTTATTTGGCTATATTATCGAAGTATGATTATCAAAATATTTGAATATAATATTTTGTTAAATATTACCGAAGTATGATTGATTACGTGTTGATTAATGTTACGCATGGTCACTCAAGCGGTTAGATTTCTATTGCACCATGAAATTCAATGTAAGAATGATTGTGTTAGTTATTTACTTCTTGTGCAATAAATATTTATTGTAAGGAATGATTATTCTTGATATTATATTTCCCGTGCGCATAATTATATAATGTTTGAATGATTTTTTTGGACCTTAGACTTCGACACAAATGGAAAGGTATTGAAGGGAAGTTTGTTCTAGATGACAGATTTCTCGCGCACTTAATTATATAGTGTATTGAATGATTTTTTTAGTTACTTGGTGCCATAAAAAGTAATGAATATTTACCTTGCGCCATTGATTTTGTTGTGGTTAATATTAGATTACTTGCGCAATGGACTGAAGATGAATGTACAATGTTTTAGCTTGATTTCTCATCCTCCTTCCATTAATTGTGACACATGATTAGTTTAGTAATAAAATTTACTTGTGCACCTTAATTTAAGTGGGCGTTTGATTGCTTCACCATTCTTCCTTGCACCTTGAATTTTAATGTTAACTGATCTGTGTCATGAAATTATGTAGATGTATGTCTTATTGGAAACTAGTTTTCTCTTTCGCCATTACTTAAGTTTTTGGGTAATTGTTCTAGAATTGTTTACTCTCGCACGCATCGAATAATTAAACCTTGATGTATGATTGATAATGATAATGATTACCCTTGTGCCATGGTTAATTAATGTTTAGGATTGATGAAATAGATGATTGTTGATGTTGTTTATTTAGCTAGTTTCTTGGATTTATGGGGATAGTGGGATGTAGAAACCTCCTTGTTCCTTAGAATAGTCACCAGGACTGATACCTTAAATGGTTAAAATCAATTAGAACCTGGGATTGAGCGTTGCTTATGTGTCATGGAGGTCATAACCTTGTAGGGTAGGATGGGCAGGTATTCATTTTATATTCATTAACTGATTGAATGTTGCTATAAATTGCTTCAAGCTATTATGATGTCCTAATATACTACGTTATTTATGTTATGTGTTGCTATCCTTCATTGACGTGTTGATTGCATCATTAATTATTTCCATAATGAGTATTTGGTACTATTTTACTGATGATGTTGTTGAATAGGCGATGCCATGATCATGTGTTGATGTTAATTTCTTAAAAAAAAAACAATTTACCTTGTATGCTTCAACTTTTCTTAGGTGTAACGGAGGTATGTTACAATCCCTAAGGAGTTTGATATTGGATCAGAGAGAAGGCTATAAGAACAAGGATCTAAATCAGCATCTTTTCCTTAAACAACTTCACCTATCAACAAGGATCAAGGGTAACCTTCTAATCCTTTTGGTAACGAAAAAAAGACGAAACTGCAATCACAATTTCTTGCTTATGATACTCGAGTTGTACGCATCTAACAATAATTCGATTTTAATTATTGATTTAACAGGAATAAATCCAATGTAGAGAAGTAAAAGAACATGTTGTTTCATAAGTACAATATCAAAAACAATGATAGATAATTAATTCATATATTTATAATAAAAATATCTAAACCATTTGTTTGCTTTAGGTTTAATACTTATGTTCATTAATTGTTCATGAAGCTCTCAAGTAAATACATCATGCAATTGTAATCTATTCGTACAGAAATAGAAATTTTATACACATAACAAATCTAGAAATTTAAGTTTCCTATTCATGAATTCTTAAGGAACACAAATATACGTTCAAAAATAAATTTTACAATAATATTATTGAACAATCAATTACAGTAACGAGTTGTATATGATCGATACTAAATCGAATCTTGTGCCTCGCTTACTTTCCTTTGTTTCTTGCTAACATCACAAACTTCACCGGTACCTCCCAACCAACACTAGGGGTACTCTTCTTCCCCCTTAGCCCCCCCAGCCACAAAGGGGCCACACACAAGAACCCAAAACATAATATCTCTCAAGCAGCAAGCTTGCCTTGCAAGGAAGAGCTTCCACTCCTTCTCAAGCTTGAAATCCCAACTCTCACAAGTAAAACACAGTCCAACCAAATTTTGGCAGCATAATAGTACTAAGAAAAGTGAGACCATTCCCCTTCTACCCCATTTCTTTTATAGGTAAATTCACATTGACACTTGTCCACATGCATAAGTAATTCAAATTTTTAATTATTTGTTAGTGATTATTCACCCACACACTTGTCTCACTCTCCCCAAGTTGCACAAGTAATTACCCTTCTTATTTTATTTAAAAAGTCAATTTCCCTCACATTCCCCAATGTGTTCCTATTTTTTCTCTTAGTTGTCCCTTTGTTCCCAAATTTTTCATTTAATGAGTGTCCCCTAACTAGATATTAGTTAGAGTTAGATTAGAAGTCTTCTTTTAGTTAGGATTTGTGGGAGATTAACTCAATATGTTATTCTATGCATACACCTATTCTCTCATGTTTTATTTATTTCTATTTTAAAAAATCCTTTTATTAATTTCAAGCACACATGTGCATTTTTATCCAACATTTAAATTTTTATTCACCTTTTTCTAGAGTTCCATTTTATCTATATTCCTTTGATTTATTTAATGTTTTTAATTAGTCCTTTAATTAAACTTAGACTTAGACTTAGTCTTAGGCTTAGGATTAAACTCTTGTTAGGATTCTAAGTTTATAATTTACTGACTAATTAATTATTTTATTCTAACAAGGTCTAAACATTTCAATATTTTATAGGCCACCTAGATTTATTGACTCAAGTTTTAATTACACAACGTGCCTTTCAAGATGCACCTCCATGCTCCAAGGGTGCCACTCTCCTTTGAATGGTTTTGGAATTTTTTCCAACCCTTGGAGTCAACACTCCATTCGGTCTAACTTGTGAGAGACTAAGGGATTATAAGGAATAAGGACTCTTCCTTATTGCACACCCCTTAGAATTCTCCGTGAGTGATTGTCTCATTCTGCCCTCACGGTATCGTGATCCTCTCAGAACATGATAATCGTTAACCAATCATTCAGGTCACGGTGGGAGTGCTAGTATGTTATGACACGGACATTGTCACACATCTCCCTCAATGTATGGTTTATGTGCATGGCCCCCTTAATCCTTGTGTGAGTTGGATTAGCAAGCATCATCAAGCCTGCATCCACTGGAAAAAATAGTGTCAATAATCCACATACATAAATCATATTGTAATCATCATATAAATCACTTGTATATAAATGAAATACTCAAACCATATACAAATCCACTCCCTGACTCAATCTGGAGTACAAGGAAGTCCATTGATTCCATCAGCATCCATAACCTGTCATATGTCCTGCACACTGAGGAGAACTCGTCAATAATATTTGTCAATACATATAAATCTAAAATAGCAATAAGTCACAATACATCATCATCATCATATATAACTCATAATCAAAACGAAATCATAATGTACCATAACCGAATCACTAGCACGCAAGTGTCCTCAAAGAATATGTCAATATAAGTTTGATCAATAGAACATGATGTTTTTTGGTAAATAAAGTAAGAGCCTTGTATTAAATTCTACTAATGTTCGTACAATGTCATTTGTTAGTCACCTGTTCTGCCACAAAATGGAAACTAGAATAGGTGGTTGCCATTAAAGACTTAGAGTTTGACGCATCACCGTGTAAGCAAAATTGTATGAACAAAATAATTTGATCACCATAACCAAACTCTATGAACAAAACTGTCTGAACAAAATGGAACTGGTCACCATGACCATCTAGCTTGCGATAAGAGAAAACAAAAAATAGAAACCTGGAGGCTCTACTCCCTGGGTGAGCTCGGGCGGCCATGGATATTGTAGACAGGGATGTACTTATGTCCACATGTTGGGCATCGAGTCTGTGTAGGATCATCCACAAATGCATCGAACAAAATGTTCATTCTTTGGTCGAGGATGTGTTGTGAGTCCAGCTTATCATCTTGCTTTTGCCGAATTTTGAAACTAAGTTGGAGGTTCTCCTCCGAGAGTCAATTTTCACATATAAGATTCGATTTCGCTTCCTTGTCCTCTCCAATGTTCATCGTATGCTCCTCCACCTACCATCTTGGGGGGATTTCCTCCTCCACCATGCAATTGCCAGTGCTAAACACCGAGTCATGTGGATTGATTTTCGGGGGGGGAAGAGGATTAGTGAGCAAAGGAATGTTCTCTTTTGAAGACAGAATTTCCTCTTCAACTGAGTAGTTTCCATGGATGGAGTGAGGGGGTGACAATGGAGGCTCTGGCGGCCCCTGGCTATTATGCCTGGGGTCGAAGGTGTGAATTTCAATGAGAGCCAATTGGGAGGGGGTGAGTCTGTTACACCTAGAAAGGTCATTGTAATACAGCCAGCCTCTCTTGTACTTCTCCATTTCTCTTAGCATGGTGGAGAGAATGAGGAGTCTAGTCTTCGAAGGAGTGAAGGCAGAGGGTGGAGGGGTTGGTGGAAAGAGCCCAAGAGAGACTGAAAGAGATGAAGAGCAGGAGTAAATTCAGAGGGAAATGTGGAGAATTTGCATGAGAGAGCTGAGGGACAGGAGTGGAATTGTAGACGAACAAAGAGAGAAATCACCAGAGAGAGATAGGGAGAAAACGTAGTTGCAAAGGGAAAAGGAGATAATCCTCTCAAAAGATCCAAGGAGCAAGATCAAATGCAGAGGGGAATGAATGAATTCACCAGGGATATTTCCCTCTTAGTACAACTCAAATTGATGGATAGTGATCTGAAAATAGAAGGCTGACTTGTTATGCTATGCAAGCACCCTCTACCTCATTAAAATAAACCTTAACAGGACCTTGCTTCATGTGTTAAAATATGCAAACTGGTTTATGTGTTAAGTTCTTGCTTTTTCATGTCAATGTGCATGTGTGAGGAAATGTCCTTTTAAAAGATTAATTATGTGCTATAAACCAATACACAGCAGTATAAAGTGCAACAAATAACACAACAAACTCACAACAATAGCAAGATGATAAAGGAGTTCACCCCTCTCTGGGCTACGTCTCATTGAGCCTCCTTCAATGGACTTGGCTCTTTGGGATTAGTTTGTCAAATGTTCTTTTAAAATCTGCTTCTCAACTCCAATGGATTTATAGACTGTACCATTGGGTTCAGAATACATAAAAACCCCAAAATTGACTATTAGAACTCTGCAAATGGATCTTGTCTCATCCAGAAATGACCTCTTCTACATGTAGCCTCCAAGCTTCTCTGAGCTTCAATGTGGAAAAAACACCTGTAAAAGTCCTCCAATGGATCTGAAACCTATCCCAATGTGATCAGAGCATAATAAACAGTCAAGAATGACTATTCAGTCTCAGAAAATGGATATGTGCTCATCAGAGCAATGCCTCAAACAATGAGGGCTTCAAGCTTCCTAGAGCTTCCTCAAACTTATATGGTTAAAAACCTGCATTAGAAGTCTCCAAATGCCTGTGAAAGCTGTTCCAATGGACTCAGAACGTCCAAAAACCCCTAGCTGGGATTTTTCGGCACCTCATTTGGCCAAAAACTCCAAAAGTTATGCCTTCTGCCATTTTTCCCCTTCAAGCTCTGTTACTCGTTCGCCATTCTCCACCTGTGTGTGAATGAACCTAGCTCTGAGCGTTTTCCCGTGCCTAAACTCAGCACACGCTCGCCTCTCCACAAAAGGCGCAAAAATGTCGAACGGTTAACGGAATCAAAGCCCCCAAGCTCGGAGGTGTTGGGCGCATGGGGGGCCATATGGCCACGTCCCGCGCATATAAAGGGCTAACCCTTCTTTGTTTAAACCAGGGCTCGACACATGTCGGGTGTGTGGTTATCTGTTTGCCACAAAATGAAACCCAAAACACATTTCCCGTGCGCCATTTGCATGGTATTTTGGTCACATTTCAACGCATATAATTTAGACCCACAGTTATACATTTTAAAATCCGCGCGCACACAACACTGCGGTCATACACACAAACATGGAACCGCGGCTATATTGGTAACACCCCCCCGCGCGCCCATCGTATAATGAATGGTCACATGTGAACATGTAATATAACCATGGCATAGAATGTTAAAACCCCGCGCGCAGTTTAAGCGGAGGGTAAGGTCATGTCCGTGGCATAGAACCGAGGTCTGACTGTTCAATACGCGCCATTTCAAAACACATTCCCGCGCGATATAATACGTATATGGTCATGTGTTAAACCATAGAACCAGCTCCGAATGCAATACACTCCCGCGTGCGCGCCAGCTCTGTTTACAAAGGTCATATGGTACTATAATAGGACCACGGGTCGGGGCTTAGCCCCGGCCCGACCCCCCTTTTCAATTTAAATAAACGACCAAGGTTAAATAATTATAAACACATATGGTTATTAAAACCCAAAGTGTGGCGCGTTGGTGGGCCGACCTTTGTACCTTTGTGAAAGCTTTGCAATGTGGACGAGGTCCGGGGCTCGAACCACACGGATCCATAAAATTTTAATAAACCAAACAAATGACAAACAGCCAATAACCAGGTTCCACGTGGCACCCTTTCATTCGTTTAAAATATGCCACGTGTCACCAACAAATTCGACCACAGTCAACCAATCAGAAAATTGCCACGTCAGCATACGGATTGTACGGCCTGCCACGTCAGCTGTACGGCCTACCCAGTCAGCACCGCTTTTTTTTACCTGTTTGGCGATTCGAACAGATCGCGATAACTTCTCCATACGGACTCCGTTTGCGAAAGTAAATATACCGCCGGAATCAGGAAGACGAGACGGACGTAATGGCACCGTTTTCGTCGCATTATGAGCATTTAGAAATTTGAGCAAATTTTTGACCCCTGGTCCAGATTCTGATCAGATAGGCTAGCCATGAGAATTGAGGTGATGGCTTCCCTAGGCCTGGTTCCTAGCATGGTACACCTTTTCTGGCTTACGTGGGGGGGCATTAAACCTGCAAGGTTGTCCAGGCGCATTACCATTACTCTCCACTGGGTGCGGGTCATTCTCCAATAATGGGAGGAGGGTTATCGGTTGGGGTTAATAACTCTCGTTTCTGCCCCATTCCATCTGTCCTCTGACATTGTCCAGGTGGCACCCCATCTGAGCGAGTAGAACATGATGTTACAATGAAGGAGAGATGTGTTTTGTTCCTTGGAGATCAAAGAGGGGATATGTTGTGTTATTTTTGCAATATCTTGCAATCTTTTTGGGCATGGTTTTGTTAACATATTTTTACAAAAATAATTGGTTCTCTTTATATGCCCTGGTGATCCAATATGGGTTGGCCCTGCACATCCTCCATCCTAGTGATGTGATTGATGTGTCTTCTCTGAATCATGGACTGGTGGAATATGTTTGTGTTTTTCTCCCCTTCTTTTATCCATTATATCATGGATTTTTGTTTCCATTGGAGTTCTTCTTGATCATACATGTCTTCTAGTTGTTGTTTGAATTGGGCCTCTTCTTATTTTAGTTGATATTTTATGCCCTTATCATGTATTTCCTATTGGATTACCTTCATTCACTATTCATGATCCCTTTATCTTGGAAAATGTTGCCAAAGAAATTTGTGTTCCATTATTTGATATTTTATTTAAATTTCTTGATTTTTGATTGAAACCGATACATCAGTGTGCCATGAGAGATGGTTGCTTCTTCTCACCATTGTTGGGCATTTTCCTAAAAGTCAGGATGTTGTAGCCAGGAGTTTTCAAACCTGAATGGTTTGTGACATGGGGTACTGGTGATGCCCATCCATATATGAATGGGCCATTGGTAACAGCCAACTACCTAGAGGATTCTAGATTCCATTAAGAACCCTTCCATCATCATTGATTTAGAGATTAGGAATATGTCTAGGAGGCATGCAATTTTATGATATTTCAATATTTTATAACTCCAATTGTAACTTTCATTAATGGCTTGAAGGTCTACTAATCATAGAGTATCAATGAGGTTTTGTAACTCCTCGTTGTCTCCTTCCAGTCGATGAGTTCCCCCTTGTTTCTCTTCCAACGATAGAATGATGTTGAAGTGCCCTTCCAAGATCCAACTCCTATCCTCAATGATTGCACTTAGACCTTCTAGATGCCTTAGAAAATAATTATTGTTAGAAGGTGTATGTGGTCCATATACATTGGTGATGAACCCCTCTTTTTCAAATCCTATGGCTTTGTATTGAGCTGAAATGATCAATCTGGTATTGAAAAAATTGTCCAAAATGATTGTTGTCGAATTCTAGAGTATGGTTAGGCCTCCCAGTGAACCTCTTGCATTTGTGTTAACATACTGACCTTGTATCCAACATATTTCTAAGATCGTTCCGGCCTCAAATTCGATGCATTTAATTTCTTGAAGAAAAAGAATGTCTGGATTTTCTATAATTATAC
Source organism: Picea sitchensis (assembly GCA_010110895.2). Classification (NCBI taxonomy): domain Eukaryota; kingdom Viridiplantae; phylum Streptophyta; class Pinopsida; order Pinales; family Pinaceae; genus Picea; species Picea sitchensis. Next base: position 477,346 of record SNQJ01S0001857.1, read on the forward strand.
GATTTTGAAGAAGCCTTTGTTTACTTCTTCCATTTAGTCCTCAAATATTCCATGTAAAACTATTCATGAGGAATTTTGAGAGGGAATGGAGTGGAAACTCTCAGTGATCAACTGGATCTAACCATATTTTACCATGAAGTTTCCAACTGCCTAAATTAGTTGTTGGGTGTATTTTCTACCCCTTCACTTTTCCTCTCTTACCTACTTCCGATAATCATGAGGCAAGTTATTTTGGATACCCAGTCCAAGACCTTCTGTAACTGCGCAGGAGGGAGGGAGAGAAATTCCTATTTACGATAGGCTTCCTTTAGGATTACTAGGTCAATTCCAACAAGGTATTTCTCATGTCGTTCGATATCCATATCCCTGACATATTCAATTATTTCTTCCTTCACCATATGGATTGTACCTAGAGCTGGGTCAATTTTCTCAGGAACTAGTTCTTGTTGATATTTCCTTGTCATTTTCATTTCTACATTAGGGGGAATCAAACATTCCTCTTCCATCTCTTGATCTTCCTTATTTTGGTTCAAAATTTTAAATGAGTTACTAGTGTATGTGGATTTTACCTGATTAGTGGTTGGTTTTTTAGGGCCTCACTATCGTCTTCATTGGACTTGGGTGAAGTCATTATCAATTTTTACTGCTATAGTTGGATTAGGATTTGGGGGAACATTGAGTGGGCATTCCCTAAAGATATGCCCATGCTCATGACATTTTCGACATCGAAAAGGGATGTGCTCGTAGTAAATTGTTTGGATCTAGTCATTATCTTAGTGTTAAAGGAATATAAATCCCATGAGGGGTTTATATATATTCATATAGAAGCATATATGAGCATAAGAAGTGTAGCATCCCTTCCTGGTGGAATCAACTATTTTAACAAAAGTCCCCATCATCTTTTCGATACCCTCCAAAACTTCCTTTAGCAAAAATTCTTGGGGGAGAAAGTAAAGGCAGATCCATACCAAGGCATGGGAGAAGTCCTCCTTCTCAAGGACAAAGCGCTCTATCCAAAACCGTAAGTATAACCCTATTGATTCTAAAAAACAAGGTCCATTTTCAAAGACTCAATCATGATCTTCTAAGTTATGGAAGATAGTTGTGAAAAACATTTGGAGCCCAATTGGAGGTTGAAATTCCCTTTCGTCTTCCACCATACTTTGATCCATCAAACAAATTCCATCCTTGAGGGCCATAACTATAAAAAATTATCGATGAGTGCATTGTAATTCATGAATTGTGTGTTCTCTCCCATCTGGTTTGATTGAACAACATATCAAGGTGCGATAGGTGCTACTGGAAGGAACTTTCCTGGCTCCCAGGATGGAGCCACCTTTGGATGGGAGGGTTCTCGATCTGTCTCCACAACGTTTCCTTTACTGGATCCCACCTGGGAGGTGTGCTCTTATGTCACTGGAATTCGTTCAAAATCTGGCTTCATCACTCCTGATCTTCCATTTTCATTGGAAACCACATTTCAATAAGAGGGGGTTTGTGCCCCCTCACTAATGCGTGCCATAGTTGTGACCAGGATGACATGCTCTCAATGGTTTCTACGTAGTCCTTCTTTGGGGAGCATGCAGCTACAACAAACCCTAATACGTATTTAGCATCAAAATCCTCCGAGTTATGTTCAGATTAATAAGAATCTAAAACACAATTTATCTTCACAAATTCATTCTTTCTTTATGATGGACCACAGTTGTTGGTCTAAAACATTAAAAATAAAAATCATTTTGATGATTCTGAAAAACATTTCAAACAATGATACTAATTGCAAAAGTCTTAGATTTGAAATTAAAATATGACTTTTTCAAAGGAAAAATAATTAATTATCAATCACATATGTCCATTAAGACCAAATAAATTGAGAAGTTTCAATGCACCAGAATTCATTTTCTATCAATCCAAAATTTATGTTAACACAAAATAAAATGAACACTATAAATGGCTTTAAATTCATTGACAGGATTAAATAAAATACATTGTCAATAAACTACCCAAATAATAATATAAATTACATATTTAAATTTATTTACATATACATCGTAGATAAACAAATGTTATTCTGTAAATATAGGTTGCTTGGGAGGTTTATGCAAGCCATGCTCTTTAAATGAAGAAAAATCAATAGAGTCTCTCTTTCCTTTTGTAGAGGATTTTGATTCTTCTAGAGCTACAAAAAAAAATGTTTTAATTGTTTCTCTAGTTATTTAGCTTTCTTTGCATAATTTTTCAATGTTTCTTGCAATTTCCTTTTATATTTTGCTAGCTTTTTCAACATTTCCACATTATTTTTATACTTCTTAGAGTGTTCCCTTTTTTTCCTTTCAATATCTTCCTTTTTTTTATTTTAGTTGGGATTGAATTTCACCCAATTGACCCTTGAGTTTTTCTACTTCAATCTCAAGTCATTGTTCCCTCAAATATTATTTCTCTAATGTAGTAGACAAAATTGGTACCGCCTCAATTACTTTGGTCCCCTGTAATTGGTGTTGCAAATCAACAATTTGGGATTTCAAGTTTTGTATCTCCATGTCACATCGCAAATGTTGCACTTTTCAATTCTGCAAGAGCTCCGCTTTGAGATATGTAATCTTTTCCTCTCTCTAAATTGTGTTTTCCTTCAATGATTCAATAATTTATGATGAGGCATATAGATCACTTAAATCACTCTTGGATAAGAGAAATTTCTGCAACAGCTTCTTCTCTCATTTTTGTAGGGACTTCTCTAAGTCAATTAAAGGAATTTGTTTTGTTGGACTGCCCTAACTTTTACATTTATCCTTACCCATACCTTCACCCTTGCTACCTTCACTATACCTTTATTTATTTATTTATTTTTATTTACCCTTACCACTTTATTTACCGTGCCTTTCTTTTTCCTCTTCAAGTTCTCTAATCTTCACTTTTTCCATGACACATTTGAAATGTCTTTCTTTCAACTTATTAGCTTTCATGACAGTTTGTTTCCTCAATTTGGTCACTTTGTTTTTATATTATTTAACCTATGATTTATGCTTCTCATGCTCATCTTTCACTTTATTTTCAAATTCAACCTTTAAAATTTCAATAAATGTATATTTGTCCTTCAATTTCTTATTTAATTCATCCACAACTTGATTGCATACAGTTTTTAATGGAGGTATATCCATAGCCTCTAGTATTCTTCTCAACTCTTGTTCAATATTTTTAATATTGTTTTCATATATATCCTTGCTATCTCCAAACTCTTCCTTGAGAATATTAATATTCCTCAGAGACTCCTCTCTAATTATGGATACCTCACTTGTTAATCCATAAATAATATGATCCTTGTTGTTTATTTTTCTCTTTGATTCTTGTATTTGCTACACAATTGTTGATTGCAACATTGAAATCTCCTTCATGCATTCAATATTATAATTTTCATTTAATTAGCACATTTCCTTCCAGTCATTTATAGAGGAAGAATCCTCCATTGCAACTAGTATGTATTGCATCATTCTATTAAATACTGAGAAAACCAAGAATCCTCCATTGCAACTAGTATGTATTGCATCATTCTATTAAATACTGAGAAAACCAATCTGTCATCAAAAATGTATGTTGGATTGTGCAAATTTAAAATTAGAGAGGTAGAATCAACCTTAACAAGGAAATTATACTCAAGTACTACCATATGCTTAAGAGGAATTATATCAATTATACTTTCTAAAGTATCATAAAAATCATCATTTCTTGTTTCCATATAATTTTCCATACATTCTTTCTCCTCATCTTTGTTCATACATTCATGTAGATTCGTTAAATCCCTGAAAACAATATCTACATCTTGGGTAACTACATCACAATACATTTCCACACTAACAACCAGAGTCTGTTCAGGTACTTCCTCAATGATTTTCTTCATTTTTGATATCCTAATGTAAGTTTTAAGAGGGCTTGTTTGAACACCAGGTTGATATAAATAAATAATTTTCTACAATGTTCTTGAGAAATTGAACTTAATCTTCTTCTTTTTTGTTTCTTCTAGGGCATAACGTAATTTTTTAGCCAATGATGAGGGAAATGTATGGCCCTATATTCAACCTAATGAACAATTAGCTATATGTAACGACCCCTTCGTTACGACAAGGAAAGTGAAGAACAATAGTTAAAAAAAAAAATCTGTTGTTTTTCATTAGGATATTAACTCGTTACAACATAATAACAACATACATCATCGTAACTAAAATGACACATAAGCCATGAATTAATAAAATTAAAAATGACACATAATCAACACATAACAACAACTCTATCAACGCATAAACATAAATGATAACGACACCTGATCAACACAGAATCACACATGATAGTGATGCAACTCAACCCAACAAGATCAATTGAAGAAAATATAATTAATGATCAACCATATTCGTTGAATAATAAAGAAATTCTCGCCCAACCTGTCATGCATGGTTAGGACCTCCAGGACACATAAGAAACACTCAAGGAAAGGATTCATCCAATTGATTTTGACCATTTAAGGTCTCAGGGTTGGCGACTATTCTGAGGAACAAGGAGGTGTCTACATCCCATTAACACAATCAAGTGGAAAACCAACTAGCTTAATCAATCAAGATCATTATTGTTCATGGAGAAAGAGAATTTAATTACTAAATCAATCATATAACAAAATAAGTTAAGGCACGAGTGTAATAAATCAACATTATTTTCAAGGTGTGTGTGTCATCTAATGACTAGATTAAACATAAATCAACATCATTCAATGCACACAATTAATCTAATCACTTAGGAAATCATACATCAACATTGTTACAATGCGCACGAGTAATCTAAAAGCGTAATCATTTGTGCATCATCATTAGTCCATAGTGCAAAGTAATCTAATTAATTAATCATCAGCATAATCCATGGCGCAAGGGAAATCAGTCGCTCAATCATTTATTCATTAACATTTTTAGTGGCGCAAGAGTAGATTGATTACTAAAACAATCCTAAATGAACCTTGTATAAATGCGCAAGAGTAAAATAATTTCTAAACAATCATAGGTCAACATAATTAAAGGCGTAAGAGTAATCATTACTTTTATTCATTACCCAAAAAATCCAATCACATTAAGTTCAAGGCGTAGGAGAAATCAATAGTTTTGTTCCATGGCGCAAAGGAAATATTATCACATAATCGTCTATACATCAACATTATCCCATAATGCAAGAAATGCTAATCACTTAATCATTTATTCCTTAACATTATTCCAAGATGCAAGGGAATCTATTTCGAATTGGTATTCAGTATTTATAAGAATAAGATTCAGTCAATAATAAAGGAATCCCATAATCAAATCAAGTTTAAACATAATTATTAACGGTCTAAAAATAGAGTAGCACAATTTACACCTTCGTTTAGTCTGATGCGTCAATTGTAGGCTAATCAACCCGATAAGAATACTTATGTATTGGTGAAATTCGTAAACCAACCTTTACCCTAAATATGTGTTCCATTTAAGATTATAAAAAAATTGTGACTCATTAATGATTAAACAAGTGTAGCCCATTATTTCATTTACGATGTTAAGGGTAGAATTAATTCCATCTTAAGAGTTCAATGTGTATCATTATATATATATTCTATCAGATATGACCCTTTTAGGCATGCCATGTAAACTCACAATCTCGTTGATAAAAACTCTAGCTATGTTTGGTGCCTGATATGTCGTGTGCACCAAAATAAAATGTGCACTCTTCATTAGAGTGTCAACTACCACGAATATCGAGACGTGCCTCCTTACCATCAGTGGAAATCCAACAATAAATTCCATCAAAATGAATTCCCATTTCAATTCTGGAATAGCGTTTGGTTGTAGTAATCCTGTCGGATGTTTATGTTCAACCTTCACTTACTGACATTCTAGACATCTCGCCACGTATTTAACTATGTCTTCCTTCATTCCTTTCCAGAAGAATAAGGGCTTAAAGTCTGCCCTCATCATCATGACTCTTGGATGAGCCATGTACACTGCTCTATGAGCTTCGTTTAAGATCAAACTTCTCAATTTGTTGTTAGTCAGTACGTAAATCCGGTTATTATACCTCATCAATCTATTGTTGTCCAATGCATATCCTTCAAACTTTGGTACCAACATGGTGTCTTTTCCGATATTTTCCTTAACCTCTTTATACCAGTCATTGTTGCACTTATAGTTAGAATATTTTCTCAAAGATTCATCTGAAGAGGTATCACCGAAAATATGCGTGGTCTCCAACTCAATGCATCTGCCACTCTGTTCTTTGTTCCTTTTATACAAATAATCTCAAAATCATATTCGCTAAGCAGTTCTAACCAACTCTTTTGTTGCCCGTTCAAGTCACTTTGCATAAAAATGTGCTACAAACCACAGTGGTATGTTTTTAGTTCGAATTTTCATCCAATCAGGTAGTGTCTCCACACTACAAGGGCATACACAATGGCCAATAACTCCAAATAATTCATTACGTAGTTCTCTTCATGCTTTCTTAATTTTCTTGAGATGTAAGTGATCACTCGATCATCTTCCATCAAGACTCTACCTAAGACTTCCTTGGATGTGTCTATGCATACCAATAATTCCTCATCCATGTTGGGGAATTTTGGTATCGGCGTTGTCGTCAAAATATCCTTGAGACTTTGAAATGCTTCTACGCATTTCTCAGTCCAAACAAACTTCTTGTTTTTCTTCTACAATTCCATGATCAGATTTGCTATCTTTGAAAAACCTTTGAGGAACCGTCGCTAATATCATGCTAAACCCATAAAGCTACGTACTTCTAGTGCGTTCATCGACGCAGAACATTCCATAATATCCTCTACCTTCGTTGTATCCACGGCGATGCCTTCGTCGAAGATAACATTCCCTAAGTAATGAATCCTCGATTTTTAAAAAGAACATTTCGATAGTTTCTCGTATAATTTGTTTTCTCATAAACACTATAGTACCAAGCGTAAATTTTCTTCATGTTCTTCCGGCATCCAAGAATATATCAATATGTCATCAATGAATACTTGATCAAACTTTTCAAATTATTCATGGAACACCCCATTCATCAAGCTCATGAATACCCCTAGGGAATTTGTGAGTCCAAACGGTAAAACCATAAACTCGTAATGTTTGAACCTCGTCTTGAATGTGGTCTTAGGAATGTCTTCCTCTTTGATCCATAACTGGTGATATCCTGATCTCAATTCGAACTTTGAAAACACAGTCGCGCCCTTCATTTGGTCAAAAAAATCGTCTTTTCTTGGAAACAGATACTGGTTCTTGATCATTTCCTTGTTCAATTGATTGTAGTCAATACAGAGTCTCCATGATCCATCCTTCTTTCTTATGAAAATAACAGGTGCACCCCAGAGTGACACGTTGGGATGTCTAATTCCTAGTTCCAACAACTCCTTCATTTGCATTTTTAACTCCTGTAACTCAGGTGTTGACATCTGATAAGGTGTTCTTGCTATCGGTTCAATTCCAAGTTTCAGGTCGATTGTAAACTCTAATTCTCTTTCGGGTGATAAACCCAGTAACTCTTCTGGAAACACATCAACAAACTCTCATATTACCGGAAGGTGTTCCAATCCTTCTGCCTTGCCTCATTCATTTAGCGCCAAGATTATGTATAAATTTCATCCTTTGTGCATTATCTTCTGTAGTTGTAGGGAGGAAAGGAACCTTAAGGAAACTCCTTGGTTTCTTCCTACAATCACTCATCTTTGTCGCTCATCATCGGTCAAACTCAACCGTTTTGTCTTACAGTTGAGTATCGCATCATGCAATTTTAACCAGTCTATATTGATCACGAAATCATAAGATTCTAAAATCGTGACATACAGGTTGGAATTCATTATAAAATCTCCCAAGTCAATGTGAGATTTTGAAACCCTTCCTCCAACCTTTTTTTTGGCACTTGAAGCCATTTCCACGTACCTAAACATGTTCTTCTCGACAGCCTTTACCTTAATTCTTTTCAGTGTTTCACTAGAAATAAATATTTATGTAGCACCAGGATCTATCAAAATACTAAAAGTTTGGTCGACAATGGTACCTATCATCTCGAGAATAGTGGATCGGTGCTCTTCCTAGCGGTTATTCACCACTGCATGAATCCTATGGGCCTTGCCCAAATCTCCAACTGTAGTGTGTCTGGCTGACCCAACTTCTCTGGCCCTCTCAAATAGGCAGTCTCACTGGTAATGTGGCTCTCCACATGTCCAGCATCTGGTCTTCAGCCCAGTACTCCTAGTCCCCAAACTAGAATTTTCTAGCTTACCATCCTGAAATCCTAGTATGTTATGTTGAACATGCCTAAACTATTGTTGTTGTAGGCGAAGTTGTTGTTGATGTTGTGGTCCTCTGTAGGGAGTTCACTTCTAAGGAGTCATTCATCATGGCATCACAAACATGGATCCTCTTGGTGTGTCTCGATACCCTGATGAATGTCTAGCTGGTGTACAATGTTGTTGCGCACTAGATGTCGCATGTCCCATCAGTCTCACAGGAGTCATGCCCTGACCCTCGCTGATCAGATCTTCCTCAAATATGAGGGCCTTATGGACTGCATTGTGCAACGTTTGAGGCATTAGGGTCCTCACCTTCACACAAATGCTGACTTTAAGGCCAAACACAAACTTGTTGACCTTGAGCTTCTTGATGTTCATATGTGGAGCATGCATAAGCATCTCCATGAATCGGGCCTCATACTCGGGCACTATAGGACTGCCCTGTCATAAGGCATTGAAGTCATTGAGATGGTGCTTAATGAATTCCTCTGACAAATACTTCTCCTAGAACCACTCCTCAAACAGTTCCCATGACACGTCTTTGATGACCATGTTCAATTGTGGTAGGAGAATCTTCCACCATAGAAGGGCGCTCCCCTTCAGCTGAAAGAATACCATGCAGACTTTCATGTTGGAAGTTTTGTCGCGAAGTGTGAAGCACATCACCATGTTCTCCAACCATGCCTCAACGGCTACACTATCTGTGGCACCCATGAAATCGAGAAAGTTAACATTCTCGAGTTCTTTGTGAATGTTATCAGTACCAATTGGGGAGAGGTGTGGAACCTCAGGGGGTATAGGCGCCCTGGCCTCATCTCTATCTATTCGGTTAATCAAGGCCTTTGACATCCTATGAAAGGACCTCATCAACCCAACCACGTCCCCCACATCAATCTTCTCATGTCCAATGACTTTCTCTTCTCCTTGGGGGTTAGACCCCTCTAGAATGGATGCTACTGGAGGTGTCGCACCTCCTCCCCTACCACCACATCGTATGCCTCCACAGCGTTCTCTAACCATGATTACCTGTAGGGACACAATTCAAGGTAATTATTGAATAAATTATTAATCAAGTGTTTAATATAGTGGAAGGAATAATAATCCCAAGTCGCGGGGTTAAACCTCACTCTGATACCATATGTAACACCCCCTCCATTACGACTAGGAAAGCAAAGCACAATAGTTAAAAAAATAATAATTTGTTTTGCATTAGGATATTAACTTGTTACAACATGATAAAAACATACATCATCGTAACTAAAATGACACATAATTCATTCATTAACAAAATTAAAAATGACACATAATCAACACATAACAACGACTCTATCAATGCATAAACATAAATGATAATGACACCTGATCAACACAAAATCACACATGACAGTGATGCAACTCAACCCAACAAGATCAACTGAAGCAAATATAATTAATGATCAACCATATCATTGAATAATAAAGAACTTCCCACCCAACCTATCCTGCATGGTTAGGACCTCCAGGACACATAAGCAATGCTCAATTCCAGGATTCATCCGATTGATTTTGACCATTTAAGGTCTCAGGGATAGTAATGGTTCTGAGGAACAAGGAGGTGTCTACATCCCACTAACACAATCAAGTCGAAAACCAACTAGCTCAAACAATCAACATCATTATTGTTCATGGAGAAAGAGAATTTAATTACCAAATCAATCATATAACAACATAAGTTAAGGCGTGAGTGTAATCAACCTTATTTTATTTTCATGGTGCAAAAGAAAACATTTATTTTATTTCAAGGAACATGATTAATCAATTACTAAATTCAACAATAAATCAACATTATTTTCAAGGTGTGTGCATGATCTAATTACAGGATTAAACATAAATCAACATCATTCAATGTGCCCAACTAATATAATCACTTAGGAAATCATACATCAACATTATTACAATGTGTGCGAGTAATATAAAAGTGTAATCATTTGTGCATCATCATTAGTCCATAGTGAAAAGTAATATAATTACTTAATCATCACCATGATCCATGGCACAAGGGAAATTAGTCGCTCAATCATTTATTCATTAACATTTTTAGTGGCACAAGAGTAGATTGATTACTAAAACAATTATAAATCAACCTTGTATAAATGCGCAAGAGTAAACTAATTTCTAGACAATCATAGGTCAACATAATTAAAGGCATAAGAGTAATCATTACTTTTATTCATCACATTAGAAATCCAATCACATTAAGTTCAAGGCGCAGGAGAAATCGATAGTTTTGTTCCATGGCACAAAGGAAATTGTATCACATGATCATCTATACATCAACATTATCCCATAATGCAAGAAAGGATAATCACTTAATCATTTATTCCTTAACACTATTCCAAGGCGCAAGGGAATCTATTTAGAATTGGTTTGCAGTATTTATAAGAATAAGATTCAGTCAATAATAAAGGAATCCCATAATTATATCAAGTTTAAACATAATTATTAATGGTCTAAAAATAGAGTAGTGAAACTTACACCTTCGTTTAGTCTGATGCATTGGTTGTAGATTACTCAACCTGATAAGAATACTTATGTATTGGTGAAATTAGTAAACCAACCTTTACCCTAAATCTTCCTTTCATTTAAGATTATAAAAAAATTGTGATTCATTAATGATTAACAAGTGTAGCACATTATTGTATTTACGATGTTAAGGGTAGAAATAATTCATCTTAAGAGTTCAATATATATATATAAGCAGGTTCTTGCTTTTCTAAACGGTTTATATCAGTATTTAACTAGCTCTACTTCTAAAGCGTACCACAGATCACGTTAATGTTCACCTTAATATCTAAAATGAATATAGAACACATCAAAAATTAAGGTATTATTCTCCTAAGGTATGTAACTTTAGTTACAAATTTTCATGAATACAAGAAATAAGGACTCTTAAGAAATTTCATCGAAGCCCATAAGTAAAGAGGTATCATAAAGGTAAAGAAAAACTCGCAATCTAGAAATCGTTATTCCAATCTCAGTGTAGCGATAAGTGTAAAGACAACTCACAATCCTTCCATAATTCGCAATTCTAGTCTCATTGTAGTGATGAGTGTAAGGACAACTCGAAATCCTTCCAGAATTCGCAATTCCAGTCTCAGTGTAGTGATGAGGGTAAGGACAAACTCACAATCTAGAAATCGATATTCTAGTCTCAGTGTAGTGATAAGGGTAAAGACAACTCGCAATCCTTCCAGAATTTGCAAATCCAAATTTAGAGCAGTGATGAGGGTAAGGACAAACTCGCAATCTAGAAATCGTTCAGTGAGACAAGGGTAACTCGGATTGCAAAATGCTAGGCAAAGAAAATGAAGTCTAGATGTAGATTAAAACGTAGAGATGAATCTCTTGAAAAAATTCCAATGGAGGAGAAGGATAACGCATTACATATGTGGATTAAAACACAGAGATGAATCTCTTGAGAAACTTCCATTAGAGGAGAAGGAAAACGCATTCTAGATGTGGATTAAATGTAGAGATGAATCTCTTGTGAAACTGGCATTGGAGGAGAAGGAAAACGCATTCCAAATGTGGATTAAAACACAGAGATATATTGGATAATGCCCAGCATTGGATAAGGGATAAAATGCAGAGATAAATTTTCAAAAACGCAGAGATATATTGGGATAAAACACAAAGATATATTGGATAAAACGCATAAATTACCCCCAAATTGAAAAAGGGAAAACAATGAATAAGAAATCAAGATTTCGTTTGGAGTTAAAATTTCATACTCGTTAGAAATTCCTTTATGTAATACATAATCATCAAGGATACTTGCCAGTCCAATATCGGAAATCGATTACCACTACCAACAATTCTAAAAATCATATATACAATAAAAACTTAATACAATGCCAACTCAAAATAAAAATACTGTGACCGACAAAGATAGCCTTGAGGATGATCCTTGGCGACTGGTGTTCCCTTCCTTCATCTTCTTTCTAACCGTTGTGACTTCACTGGTACCTCCCAGCCAACTCTAGGGGTACTCTTCTTCCCCCTTATCCCCCTGAGCCGTAAAGGGGCCACACACACACCCAACCAGAAATCCTCTAGCTCCCAGCTCGCCTTGCAAGGTAGAGCCACCACTCTCTCTCAAGCTGGGTATCCCAACTCTCAAAAGTAAAACCAGTCAAAAATTTTGTAGCATAACTTTACTCATAACTGGTGTGATCCCCTCTCTTAACTCATCCATTTGTTTTATATCATTTTCCCACAGTTGCATAATTAATTAGTTTTTTTTAATAAAACAATTTAGAATTATCTCCCCCTTACACTTGTCGCCCCTTCCCCAATTTTCACAATTAAATCCACATTTTAATTTAATAAAAGTCCATTTCCCTCACCCATCCTAAAATCTCTCCTTAAATCACTCCTAGTTGTCTCTTTATTCTCTTTATTTCCAATTAATGAATGACGCCTTTCTAAAACTGATTTGAGTTAAAATAGGAATATTCTCCTAGTTAGACTATTGTTAACTAGACTCTAGATTCCTTTCTATATGTACCCATTCCTTTAGATTTATTCCATTTTTACCTTAAATTCCAATTCGGTAATTACTTTCACATATGTGTATTAAATCGCTCTTTAGATTTATTTTATTTTCCTTCATTTCTTAAATTGATTTATTTCATCCCCTCATTATTTAATTTATAAAATTAGTTTTTAGTCTTCTCACTAAATTAGACTTAGGCTTAATTAAATATATATATGGAAAGGATTAGACCCTTAGGGATTATGATTAATAAATTCATTAATTAATTAATTAATTAATTCGGCAGTGCTCAATATTTTACAAGGTTTAACATTCGCTCAAAGTTTTCTAGGACACCTAGTTTCATTGACTCAATTTTTAATTTCGTGGCATGCCCTTCAAGACACACTCCGTTCTTCAAGGGTGTCACTCGCCTTTGAGTGGTTTTGGTAGTTGTCCAACCTCTGTATTCATCACTCCATTTGGGTGACCTCATGAGAGACTAAGGAATTCTAAGGAATAAGGACCCTTCCTTATTGCATGCCCTTTAGAAATCTTTGTGAGCAACTATCTTAGTCTGCCTTCATGACATTGTGCACCTCTCGAACTAGGTAATCATTAACCTACAATTTGAGCCACGAAGGGAGTTCTAGTAGGCTGTGACAGGGATGTTGCCACACCTCTCCCTCAATATCTAGTCTATGTGCATGGCCCCTTTACTCCTTATGTGAGTCAGATTAGTAAGTAATCGTCAACCTGCATCCATCAATGAAACATTGTCAATGATCGATGAACAACATCATAATATAATATGTCATATGTCAAATATGCATAAATGAAATACCCAAACTAATACAATCCACTCCCTAAGTACTCAATCCAGAGTCTAAGGAGGTTCATTGATGCCATCGACATCCTCAATCCATCAAGTGTCTTGCACACTCTGAGGAAACTCATCAATAGCATTTTTCAATACATAGATATCAAGCAACATAAATCATAATTCATCAACATCATCATAAGAATCCATAAGCGAACAAATAACCACATAGTATAACCAAATCACTTGCACGTAAGTGTCCTCAAAGAATAAGTCACTAACATGTGCTCGCAAGAGCGGGATGTTAGATACACCCCCTCTTGTTTTAAACTTTATCCCAAAGGTGTGTAGTGTATAAAATGCAATAAATACAGTATCTGACAAAATATATATGTCTAACTATCAAATAAATATGGAAACTATTGGCGCATATCACATGCATCCTCCCAGGTAGCCGAGTGTGGACTATAATTATCCCACTAGACTTTGACCTGATCGATTGTTTGACGTTGTAGCTATCAAATTCGATGGTCCAAAATGCGGATTGTATCTGCCATGAGTGCACCCTCGTCCGACACCTACAAGGAACTCATGTCAATCACATGTGTAGGATCACTAACATAATGTCTCAAAAAAGATACATGAAAAACATCGTGCATACGCCTTAAAGAATTAGGCAAGGCTACTCGATAGGCCATGGGCCCCTTCCTTTCCACAACTTCAAAAGGTCCCACAAACCTAGGAGAGAGTATAGCACCCTTTCCAAACTTAATCGAGCTCTTGTGCAGCTTCACCCACAAGAAAATTCGATTGCCAACTTCATAATTACGGTCAACGTGATGCGCATCGGCATAACTCTTCTGCCAATCTTGCACTTCTTTAGTCCTTTGTCTTATCATTTTCATTTGTTCTTCCACTTCTTGGATCGCTTTTGGTCCGACCAGTACCCTATCCTCAATTTGATCCCAGCTCAATGGTGCCCGACACGGTCGCCCGTAAAGAAACTCAAACGGTGCCATCTTAATGGTACTTTTATAGTTGTTGTTGTACCCAAACTATACCAGCGGCAAGAACTCTTCCCAACACTTTTGTTTGTCCATCACGTACATACACAACATATATTCCATAATTTGGTTCATTCTTTTTGTATGCCTATCTGTCTCAGGATGATAAATTGTACTAAAGTTCAATTGTGTTCCTAAGGCCTCTTGGAAACTGGTCCAAAAACATCTTGTAAACACAGTTCCTCTATCAGATATGATCCTTTTAGGCACACCATGTAATATCACAATATCACTGATCAAAAATATAACTATGTATGGCGCCTAATACGTTGTGCGCACCGAAATAAAATGTGCACTCTTTGTTAGAGTGTCAACTACCACGAAAATAGAGTCTTGCCTCCTTGCGGTCAGTGGAAATCCAAAAATAAAGTCCATCAAAATGACTTCCCATTTCGATTCTGGAATAGCATTTGGCTATAGTAATCCTGTCGGATGTCTATGTTCAGTATTCACTTGATGACATTCTAGACATATCGCCACGTAATTAACTATGTTTGCCTTCATTCCTTTCTAGAAGAATAAGGGCTTAAGGTCTTCCCTTATCTCTGTGACTCCTGGATGAGCCATGTACACTGCTATATGAGCTTCATTTAAGATCAACTTCTCAATTTGTTGTTAGTTGGTATGTAGATCTGGTTATTATACCTCATCAATTTGTCATTTTCCAATACATATCCTTAAAAATTTGGTACCAGCATGGTGTCTTGTCTAATATTTTCCTTAACCTCTTTATACTAATCATCGCCGCATTGTATAGTTAGAATACTTTCTCGAAGATTCGTCTAAAGAGGTATCACCGAAAACATGTGTGCTCTTTGACTCAACGCATTCACCACTCTGTTCATTGTTCCTTTTATGTAAGTAATCTCAAAATCATATTCACTAAGCAGTTATGACCAACGCCTTTATCGCGTGTTCAAGTCACTTTGTGTAAAAATGTGTTGCAAACCACAGTGGTATGTTTTCAAATTTTCGTCCAATTAGGAAGTGTCTCCACAGTGTCATGGAATACACAATGGTCAATAACTCCAAATCATGTGTCGCATAGTTCTCCTCATGCTTTCTTAATTTCCTTGAGATGTAAGTGATCACTCTATTGTCTTGCATCAAGACTCTGCCTAATCCTTCCTTGGATGCATATGTGCATACCAAGAATTCCTCATCCATGTCAGGCACTTTTGGTATCAGTGTTGTCGTCAACATCTCCTTGAGCCTTCGAAATGCTTCTGCATATTTCTCGATCAAAACAAACTTCTTATTTTTCTTCTGCAATTCTGTGATCAAATTTGCTATCTTCGAAAAACCTTTGAAGAATTGTCGATAATCTCCTGCTAAATCCATAAAGCTACGTACTTCTGGTACGCTCGTTGGCACAGGCCATTCCATAATAGCCTCTACCTTCATCCTTCATTATATCCATAGTGATTCATTCATCGGAGATAACATGCCCTAAGTAATGAATCCTCGATTGATAAAAAGAGCATTTTGATAGTTTCTCGTATAATTTGTTTTCTCGTAAACACTGTAGTACCAAGCGTAAATGTTATTCATGTTCTTCCATCATCCGAGAATATATCAATATGTCGTCAATGAATACTTGAAAAAACGTTTCCAAGTATTCAGGGAACACCCCATTCATCAAGCTCATGAATACCCCTGGGGCGTTTGTCAGTCCAAACGGTAAAACGGTCAACTCGTAATGTTCGAACCCTGTCTTGAATACGGTCTTAGGAATGTCTTCCTCTTTGATATGTAACTGGTGATATCCCGATCTCAATTCGATATTCGAAAACATAATAGTTCCCTTAATTTGGTCAAACAAATCGTCTTTTCTTGGAAACAGATATTGATTCTTGATCGTTGCCTTGTTCAATTGACGATAGTCAATATAGAGTCTCCATGAACCATCCTTTTTTGTTATGAAAATAATAGGTGCACCCCAGGGTGACATGTTGGGATTTATAATTCCTAGGTCCAACAACTCCTTCAGTTGAATTTTCAACTCATGTAACTCAGGTGTTGACATTCAATAAGGTGTTCTTGCTATCGGTTAAGTTCCAGGTTTTAGGTCGATTGTAAACTCCAATTCTCTTTCTGGAGGAAAATTGGGTAACTCTTCTGGGAACACATTAGCAAACTCTCATACTACCGGAAGGTATTCCAATCCTTCTACCTTGCCTCATTCATTTAGCGCCAATATTGCATATAACTTGCATCCTTTGCACATGCTCTTTTGAAATTGTAGGGAGGAAACAAACCTTAAGGAAACTCCCCAGTTTCTTCCAACAATCACTCGTCTTTGTCCCTCAACATCGGTCAAAATCAATCATTTTGTCGTACATTTGAGTATCACATCATGTGATTCCAACCAGTCCATACTGATCACGACGTCATAAGATCCTAATATTGTGACATACATGTTGGACTTCATTATAAAATATCCCAAGTCAATGCGACAATCTAAAACCCTTCATCCAACCTTTTGTTTGGCACCCAAAGCCATTTCCACGTACCTAAACTCGTCCTGCTGGACTGGCTTTACCTTCATTATTTTCAGTGTTGCACTATAAATTAAGCTCGATGTAGTATCAAGATCTATCAAAATACTAAAATTTTGGTCGGTGATGGTACTTGTTGACTCAAGCATAGTGGATTGGTGCTCTTCCTAGTGGTTATTCACCATTTCATGAATCATGTGGACCTTGCCCAAATCTCCAACTGTAGTGTGTCTGGCTGACCCAGATGCTCTTTCCCTCTCAATCGAATAGTCTCGTTGGTAATGTGGCTCTCCACATGTCTAGCATCCAGTCTTCGTACCAGTTCTGCTGGTCCCCGAAGTAGAATTTGTTGGCCTACCAGCCTGAAATTTTGGTCTATTATGTTGAACATGCCTAAACTACTGTTGATGCGGGTGACATTGTTGTTGATGTTGTGGTCCTCTGTAGGGAGTTCGTTGTTAAGGAGTCATTCATCGTGAATGCGGATCCTCTTGGCATGTCTCTATACCCTGATGAATGTATAGTTGGTATATGATGTTGTTGCGCACCAGATGTCTCCTGTCCCATTAGTCTCACAAGATTCCTTGCTTGACCCTTGTTGATAAGCTCTTCCTCAACTATGAGGGCCTTCTAGATTGCATCATGCAACGTCTGAGGCATTAGGATCCTCACCTTCACACGAATGTCGATGTTAAGGCTGAACACAAACTTTTTGACCTTGAGCTTCTCGGTGTTCATATGTGGAGCATACCTAAGCACCTCCATGAATCGGGCCTCATACTTATGCACCGTACGATCGGCTTATTGTAAGGTTTTGAACTCATTGATTTGGCGTTCAATGAATTCCTCTGAAAAATACCTCTCCCGGAATTGCTCCTCGAACAGTTCCCATGACATGTCTTCGACGACCATGTTCAGTTGTGGTAGGAGAATCTAACCACCATAGAATGGTTCTCCACTTCATTTGAAATACCACCATGTGGACTTTCATGTTGGAGGTGTAGTCGCAAAGTGCGAAGCACATCGCCATGTTCTCCAACCATGCCTCGGTGACTCCGCCGTATTCGACACCCATGAACTCGAGAAAATTAACCTTATCAAGTTCTCTGTGAATGTTATCAATACTGGCTGGTGCATGTTGTGGACCTTCAGGGGGTACAGGCGCCCTGGCCTCATCTTTATCTAGTCGATTAATCAAGGCCTCTGACATCCTCTGAAAGGGGCTCATCAACCCAACAACATCCCCCACAACAATCTTCTCCTTTCCAATGACTTTCTCTTCTCCTTGGGGGTTAGACCCCTCTGGCATGGATGATATTGGAAGAATCGCACCTCCTCCCCTAGCACCACGTTGTTTTCCTCCACGACATCCTTTAACCATGATTACATATAGGGACACAATTCAATGCAATTAGCGATAAATTATTAATCAAGTGTTTAATACATTGGAAGGAGTAATAATCCCATGTCGCAGGGTTGAACCTCGCTCTAATACCATATGTAACACCCCCTCCATTACGACTAGGAAATCAAAGCACAATAGTTAAAAAAAAAAAAACTTTTGTTTTTCATTAGGATATTAACTCATTACAACATTATAACAACATACATCATTGTAACTAAAACGAAACATAAGTAGTGCATTAACACAATTAAAAATGGCACATAATCAACACATAATAGTGACTCTATCCACGCATAAACATAAATGATAACAACACCTGATCAGCATAGAATCACACATGATAGCGATGCAAATCAACCCAACAATATCAACTAAAGGAAATATAATTAATGATCAACCATATCACTTAATAATAAAGAATTTCCCGCCAAACCTATATTGCATGGTTAGGACCTCCAGGACACATAAGCAATGCTCAAGCCCGGGATTTATCTAAGTGATTTTGAACATTTAAGGTCTCAGGGCTCGAGATTGTTCTGAGGAAAAAGGAGGTGTCTACATCCCACTAACACAATCAAGAAGAAAACCAACTAGCTCAATAAATCAACATCATTATTGGTCATTGTGTAAGAGAATCTAATTACAAAAGCAATCATATAACAACATATGTTAAGGTGTGAGTGTAATCAACCTTATTTTATTTTCATGGCGCAAAAGCAAACATATATTTTATTTCAAGGCACGTGATTAATCAATTACTGAATTCAACAATAAATCAACATTATTTTCAAGTTGTGCGCATGATCTAATTACCGGATTAAACATAAATCAATATCATTCAATGTGCACAATTAATCTAATAATTTAGGAAATCATACATCAACATTATTACAATGCACATGAGTAATATAAAAGCGTACTCATTTATGCATCATCATTAATCCATAGTGCAAAGCAATCTAATTACTAGATCATTAGCATAATCCATGGCAGAAGGGAAATCAGTCGCTCAATAATTTACTCGTTAACATTTTTAGTGGCGCAAGAGTAGATTGATTACCAAAACAATCCTAAATCAACCTTGTATAAATGCGCAAGAGTAAATTAATTTCTAGACAATCATAGGTCAACATAATTAAAGGCATAAGAGTAATCATTACTTTATTGATTGCACAAGAAATCCAATCACATTAAGTTCAAGGCGCAGGAGAAATCAATAGTTTTGTTCCATGGCACAAAGATAATCTTATCACATAATCATCTATACATCAACATTATCCCATAACGCAAGAAAGGATAATCACTTAATCATTTATTCCTTAACATTATTCCAAGGCGCAAGGGAATCTATTTCGAATTGGTTTGGAGTATTTATAAGAATAAGATTCAGTTAATAATAAAGGAATCCCATAATTAGATCAATTTTAAACATAATTATTAAGGGTCTAAAAATAGAGTAGCGCAACTTACACCTTCATTTAGTCTGATGCGTCGGTTGTAGGGTACTCAACCCGATAAGAATACTTATGTATTGGTGAAATTTGTAAACTAAATCTGCCTTTCCTTTAATATTATAAAAAAAGTGTGATTCATTAATGATTAACAAGTGTAGCACTTTATTGTATTTACGATGTTAAGGGTAGAATTAATTCCATCTTAAGAGTTCAATGTATATATATATAAAATCAGGTCCTTGCTTTTCTAACATGAATATAGAACACATACAAAATTAAGTTATTGTTCTCCTAAGGTATGTAACTTTAGTTACAAATTTTCATGAATAAAATAAATAAGGACTCTTAATCAATGCCATTGAATCCCATAAGTAAAGAGGTATCATAAAGGTGAAGACAAAATCGCAATCCAGAAATCACTATTCCAGTCTCAATGTGGCGATAAGGGTAAAGACAAATCACAATCCTTCTAGAATTCGTAATTCCAGTCTTAGTGTAGTGATGAGGGTAAGGACAACTTGCAATCCTTCCAGAATTCACAATTCTAGTCTCAGTGTAGTGATGAGAGTAAGGACAAACTCGCAATCCATAAATCGTTATCCCTGTCTCAGTGTAGCGATAAGGGTAACGACAACTTGCAATCCTTTTAGAATTCGCAAATCCAGATTCAGAGCAGTGATGAGGGTAAGGAAAAACTCACAATATAGAAATCGCTAAGTGAGACAAGGGTAACTCGGATTGCAAAACATCCAATGGAGGAGAAGAATAACGCAGTCCAAATGTGAATTAAAACATAGAGATGAATCTCTTGTGAAACTACCATTGGAGGAGAAGGAAAACGCATTATAGACGTGGATTAAATATAGAGATGAATCTCTTGCGAAACTGGCATTGGAGGAGAAGGAAAATGCATTCCAGATGTGGATTAAAAGGCATAGATGAATCTCTTGCGAAAATTCCATTGGAGGAGAAGGAAAAGGCATTTCATATGTGGATTAAATGTAGAGATGAATCTCTTGAAAAACTGGCATTGGAGGAGAAGGAAAATGCATTCCAGATGTGGATTAAAACCCATAGATATATTGGATAATGTCCAACATTGGATAAAGGATAAAACACAAAGATAAATTTGCAAAAACGTAGAGATATGTTGGGATAAAACACAGAGATATATTGGATAAAACACAGAAATTACCCCCAAATTGAAAAAGGGAAAACAGTGAATAAGAAATCAAGATTTTGTTTGGAGTTAAAATTTCATACTCTTTAGAAATTCCATTCTATAATACATAATCATCAAGGATACTTGTCAGTCCAATATCAAAAATGCATTACCACTGTCAACAATTCTAAAAATCATATATACAATAAAAACTTAATACAATGCCAACTCAAAATAAAAATATTGTGACTGGCGAAGATAGGCTTGAGGGCAGCCCTTGGCGACTAGCATTCCCTTCCTTCGTTCACTTGCTAACACTTGAGAATTCACTAGTACCTCCCAACCAATTCTAGGGGTACTCTTCTTCCCCCTTAGCCCCTCGATCCACAAAGGGGCCATGCACACACCCAACTAGAAATCCTCTAGCTCCCATCTTGCCTTGCAATTTAGAGCCACCACTCTCTCTCAAGATGGGTATCCCAACTCTCACAAGTAAAACCAGTCAAGAATTTTGCAGTATAACTTTACTCATAACCAGTGTGATCCCCTCTCTCAACTCAGCCATTTATTTTATATCATTTTCCCACACTTGCAAAATTAATTCATTTTTTTTCATTAAAAAAAATTAGAATTATCTCACCCTTACACTTGTCTCCCCTTCCCCAATTTGCACAATTAAATCCACATTTTAATTTAATAAAAGCCCATTTCCCTCACAAATCCTAAAAGCGCTCCTTAAATCACTCCTAGTTGTCTCTTTATTCCCTTTATTTCCAATTAATGATTGACGCCTTTCTAAAATGAGTTGAGTTAAAATAGGAATCTTCTCCTAGTTAGACTATTGTTAACTAGACTCTAGATTACTTTCTATGTGTAGCCATTCCTTTATCTTTATTCCATTTTTACCTTAAATACCAAGTAGGTAATTACTTGCACATATGTGTATTAAATCACTCTTTAGATTTATTTTATTTTCCTTGATCTCTTAAATTGATTTATTTCATCCCCTCATTATTTAATTTATAAAGTTAGGTTTTAGTCTTCTAACTAACTTAGAGTTAGGCTTAATTAATTTTCTGTCTGCAAAGGCTTAGACCCTTAGGGATTATGATTAATAAATTCATTCTTTAATTAATTAATTCAGCAGTGCTCAAGATTTTACAAGGTTTAACATTCGCTCAAAGTTTTATAGGCCACCTAGATTCATTGACTCAATTTTTAATTCTGTGACATGCCCTTCAAGACACACTTCATGCTCCAAGGGTGTCACTCGCCTTTGACTGGTTTTGGTAGTTTTCCAACCCCTAGATTCAGCACTCCATTTGGGAGACCTCATGAGAGACTAAGGTCTTCTAAGGAATAATCACCCTCCCTTATTGTGCACCCCTTAGAAATATTCGTGAGTGATTGTCTCAGTCTACCCTTATGGCATCATGGACCTCTCGAACTAGGTAATCGTTAACCTACAATTAAAGCCATGGAGGGAGTGTTAGTAGGCTGTAACAGGGATTTTTCCACACCTCTCCCTCAATATCTGGTCTATGTGCATGGCCCCTTTACTCCTTATGTGAGTCATATTAGCAAGCAATCATCATCTTCCATCCATCAACGAAACATTGTCAATGATCCATGAACAACATCATAATATAATCGATCATATGTCACATATGCATAAATGAAATACCCAAACCAATACAATCCACTCCCTGACTCAATCCAAAGTCCAAGGAGTTCCATTGATGCCATCGGCATCCTTAATCCGCCAAGTGTCCTACACACTCAGGGGAAAATCATCAATAGCATCTGTCAATACATAGATATCAAGCAACATAAATCATAATCCATCAACATCATCATAAGAATCCATAAGCGAACAGGTAACCATATACTATAATTCGAGCACTTCTATGCAAGTGTCCTCAAAGAATAAGTCACTAACATGTGCTCGCAAGAGAGGGATGTTACATTAGAGAGGTAGCATCAACCATAACAAGGATATTATACTCAAGTACTACCATATGTTTAAGAGGAATTCTATCAATTATACTTTCTAAAGTATCAGAAAAATCATCATTTCGTTTTTCCATATAATTTTCCATACATTATTTCTCCTCATCTTTGTTCATACATTCATGTAGGTCTGTTAAATCCCTGAAAAAAATAACTACATCTTGGGTAACTACATCACAATAGATTTCCACGCCAACAACCAGAGTCTGTTTAGGTACTTCCTCAATGATTTTCTTCAATTTTGATATCCTAATGTAAGTTTTAAGAGGGCTTGTTTGAACACCAGGTCGATACAAATAAATAATTTTCTACAATGTTCCCAAGAAATTGAACTTAATATTCTTCTTTTTTAGTTTCTTCTAAGGCATAATGTAATTTTTTAGCCAATGATGAGGGAAATCTATGGCCCTATATTCAACCTAATGAATAATTAGCTTCATGTAGTCATCATAAATATCACTCTTATGATGATTTATAATTTTCCTAAGGACAAGTTTAATCAAATATTTGTATATTCCCTAGGGAATATATTGCATTCTTAGAAATTTCCTAAGAACGGATACCTTTTTCCCACATGTTTTACTGGTCGTCTCAATCTTTTCTACCTTGGGGTTTTTTGGGGAGTTAAATATTTCTCCCAATCTTCATATAATTTGTGTTTTCCTTGCAATCAAATCAGCATCTAGGTAAACCCTCTATTCAAATACTTTCAATTCCATAGCCATATCATCATGATTATCTATGGCGTCATCTATCTTCTCTTTTTCAAAATTGAAGGGTCCAAACATAGATTCAAAAGCCTCTACTCTTCTCAAGATATTTAGCATACCTTTTGGACAATTCTTTGTATCTCCCCATGCATCAGTACACTACTGGAATTTGTTGACAATGAACGTTTCATCTTGGCAACCCCCTATTTCAATTGTTGCGCCCATGGTAGAGAATTCCCTTGTTTCAATTGTGGTCAAGGTTTTATGGGTTCAAACCTAAAATCATGGACAAGAGATTATTCAATGCAGGTTGAGGAATGCATGATGACATTGAGGAATGAGGAATGCATGCTGACACTAAGGAATGCACACTCACACTGAAGAAATCCTTAGCAGGAAAATGAGTTTTTTTAAATGATTTTGATTTATATTGGTATATTTTTCTATAAAGCACTTTTATTAAGAAAAGTAAATTTATATATATATATATATATATATAGAGAGAGAGAGAGAGAGAGAGAGAGAGAGTTTATCAAAAATAACACTTTTACAAAACTTGGCATGCATTTTTATAAGAACACTCAAGTAGATTTGTAGCATTTTTTAACAATGAACTTGGGATTTTTCAGAATTAATGAAAAAATTTCATCCTTGGTAATGTTTTTTAAACACTTGGAATATCAAGGATTTTAATTTGAATTTTAAAAAGAGTGTCAACATTGATTGTGTGCTTGTGTCAATTGGTTGTAGCACGGGTGGTTGGGAGGAATGTTGTTATCCTCCTCACCTAGGTTCAATTGTCACAAGTGACGTTTTTGAGCTCATGATGAGTATATTATTGTAATGGCTTCAAGCCTTGTTGTTGATTGGCCTTTTGCACTGAATATTTTACGGTTTACCCATGGTACCATCCTCAAAATCAGGGGAAGTACTGGGGGGTTTCCCCAAGTGTTGTAACCTGGAAAATAATAAATATTTCGGACTCTTATACAAATACATATACTCAATCTCAAATTACATGGATAAGAAATATATATTTGATTCATTTGAAATCAATCATAGGTGTGGGAGACTTACAAGTAATTCCATTTTCTAATATTGTGGAACTTGGGCACAACTACTTTTCCCTATGTTTGTGTTTTTTAATATTTTGACATGATTGCATTTCAGTATCCAACTTTCATCTCTGTAAGACTTAGGATCTCCCTTATTTCCATAATGAGGTAGCTATAGAATCCATCATTGGAGCATACTTGTCAAAAAACTAATTACAACTATCAAAGGAATACAATCTACCTTTGTATTCATCATTGAAGAATATTATAAAACAACTTTCAATGATTTTAATTAATGTTTAACAATAAAATCCTAGCATAGACATATTACTCTAAATTCAGGTTTCAAGTAATGTCATTACCAAAAGTTGCAACAAATCAACATACAATGTTAACTACATAGGTATGTTTTCAAACAACTTGTCAAACATGAGTTCAAGGTTGTTATAAGATATGCCATACTAGCATCAAGTATACACAATGGATCAACATCCATTTTCAATCATCTTCCTATGAAAACCGTTCATATGGGCTAAGGAAGAACCATCTAGGATTTAGGTCATTATAGGGTTTCAAAACATGTCAAGGGCGTTCATTTTTATAGTGCATGCATGCATTTTCATTAACAAGGTGGGCATATTATTCCTTACTATGTAAAAATGAAACCCCACACACTCGATGTGCATTTCAACTTGAGGCGTTCATTTTTCTCTAACTTAAAGAAAATGAATGGCCATGCTTCTATATAGCTCCAAATTTAGTTATACAAGTTTTGGGGTGAAAATAATAACATTATAAATCTATATATATCATCCGAAGTGAATTTTCAAATGAAAAAGGAATTCTGCGTTGAACCAAGATTCAATACATTCTATAAAATGGAAGGTAAAACTATTTTATTGTAAGATACATGTCTAGGACTCATATGACCTCCAAATTGAGTGATTCAAATTGTGGATTTTGTATTTTATCATTTTACATTTTTTAATACCTTTAGTTATTCATTTTGAAACCAAAAATCCTTTGATGTGCATAGAAGCTAAAAATTGTCTTATAAATGCAAAAAAAATGTACAAAAATGCATAAAGGGAAAAATGAATGAAAATGCATGAAAATAGGGCATGATGAAAAATGCACACCCTAGGAAGAAAAATCCATGCATGGTGTTGGTAATTTAGAAGTTAAAAGTTATAGGACTATGGGTATAGGACTATGGGTATGTTGTAAACCCTAAATATTATATATTGGGGTGATATATCAAGGTTTTCCCCTTTCCCTATTTACAACAATATTGGATTTTCACACAATGTGAAAGGTTGGAGGATGCATGCCAACAATTTAACAAAATGTTTACAAATGTTGGAAGGATGCTCCCCGATTGTTTGAAAAAATAGAAACCACAAAATTGTTTCCCTTTCCTCTTCATGTCTCATGAGGTCATAGCTCCTCTTCCTCTCTATTATGTGTATTATGTCTTTAGGCCTATAGAACTGAATTTACATGTGTGAAATTGGTTGAATATATTCGTATAATGTACTTATATTGCTTCATTGAGTTTTGTTGTAATAGCTAATTACAATGCTATATAACATTACTCTGGAGGAAAATGAAAGGAAACTTCAAAGGTTATTTTCGACATTGAATGCAAAGAGTGATAGGAAATTTTATTTCCCTTACACTCAATGTAGGGGATTCAATAGAAGAAGACTTTTAATCCATTGGTAAGTTACTCATTATATGTTTATGTATTGATTGTATTCGTAAAACTTTCTATCATTTTAAGATTTTCTACATACACTCATTTTATTTTATTGTTTGTAATTATAAAGAAGTGCCATACTAAGTGTGAGCTTGGGAATGTGCCAAGTAGTAGTAAAAAACCTATTTTACATGTTGAGGAAGATGGAGAAAATATTAGAGATCAAGTTATTCATATGGAAGAAGATAACATTCACAATATAGTTGAGAATGATTGTTATAGAATTAATTGCTACCATTGAAGCATTGATGACATTTTTGGCCTTATCCATATCCTACTTGCAAACACCATTTCACCATACCTCCTATGGATTATACAAGAAACAATATTTTAGGACTTTTACGTGCTATAACAATTATCCAACATGCATATACATGAATTTCTCAAACAAAAGTCACATACATGTCATAAAATGCTAATATATATATATATATATATATATATATATATATAATTGCGTGTTGGTTTTCGGGTTTGGTTAGTTTCCTAACTCCTTTTACTCATACACAATTCTTTCCAACTGTTTATGGATGATATAAATAGAGCATTATCCATGAGGATAAATTTAATGAATACAAAATAAAATTCATGTTGGTTGCATCCTGCCTCGTTTGCGAGCCCCTAAATTCCCCTTTCTATTTTGGTATGCATACCTGGAAACCTGGTATCCATCCCTTTATATGCACTCCCCTATATGAACAAGAAATATTGTTGTATTTTCTTTGGTTCTATTCATGCATCACAATCAAAGGTTTAACACATGTGTATTATCCTAGGTGGAGGGAGCTAGAGTTCATTCGAGGAGCAGTGTCACAACATAGCAGGTAACAACTTCCCATCAAATCTGTTGTTTAATATGTAAGGATACTCTTTCCTTCGATTTTTGGAGTTCTTAATGTATATTCATTGTTTTTAATATATTTTTAACTATAACACTAATTGTTGCAAATATTTTTTTCTTTTGATCAAATCTATAAGAGTTGGTTATGGTATAACTACCTTCCTTTGTAGTCTTGTGTTTGGTGTTAGGATATTTAGACACTTAGGAGTTAGTTAAGATCTACTTGTTCTAATGTGTAGTTAGGTAAAAGTGTGTTTCTTTAGTATGCATTAGTATGCATTTGTAGTTAGCAAATCTGACGGTCACGATATGTTCCCCACATAGAGTGATCTGACGGTTCATACTCTCCTCGATATTAATGGCCATTGATCTAGGGATTAACACCCAATTGGTCCATGATCTCTATTTAAATAGCATGGAGGGTCATTTGTTGATGATCGATTGTGAGAAACTCTCTTGTAAAATCTCTCTGTAATATTTTTCTTTTGCATTAATAAACTGCTCCAAGTGGCCAAGTTGGCTCGGGCCATGGATGTTTCCCTGTGGGGGTTTTACCACGTGAAAACATCAATGTGTTGATGTTTGATCTGGTTATGTGAGTGGTTACTGAAGGTGTTCATCCTCTGTTGGAATACATGTGTTTTCGAAAATGGTATCAGAGCATGTTTGAAGACCCACTCATGTTGTAGATCGAGCTCGTGAAGTTGGTTGCCTCATCTCCATTTTATGTCATTTACATACATTTATAGGCTGAGAGGACTATTCCATTGCGTCTGAAGTGCTTGTTTCAGTCAGGAACATTTTTTGTTTCACTCGAAAAGGTTTATGTTTGCCCAAGATACAGTCAGATCCGGAGGTATAAAGCCTGAATGCGCATTTTTTTAATTTTTGCAGAGTATCATTTTGGTTTTATTTCGGTTTTGTATTATTTATTTCCAGGTTTCCATTCTTTTATATCTTTGTGTGCTCTTTTCCTCATTCCATGTGCGATCTCGGAAAACCAGAAACATATAGGAAAAGGTGCATCTTTCGGGTAAGCTAACCGATATCTAACCCTTGTTGTCATCGAGAAGCGAAATTTTTTTCTTCTATGAAAAGAGTTTTTTTAGCACATTCTCCAAGGTCATCTTCCACAACAACAACTAAAACAACAACAACACCCTCAATCCTCTTCCTAAAAAATACAATATATTTCGCTAGACCATTTGGTTAAAAGTTTCCTTATTAAGTAAGAGGTCTTGAGTTCAAGTCTCTCTTTTGTTACTTTTTTTTGAAAAAGTTCATGCTCAAATTGTAAAGTGTATTTCACTTCAAGTATAAAAGTGAATCACTATAAGTAGTTTTAATATTTTATTTTAAATTTATTTATTTTGCATGCATCTTTTCTTTTATAAAGTAACTTCATTGTAAAAGTGATCTCCACTTCTCTTTATAAAAATGGGTCACTTCATAAATAAACTTACACTATCACGTGGTCCTTCGGTTACCATTTATGCATTTTTTAAAAGGGCATAACTCTCACATCCGAAGTCCATTTTCAGTGCCATTTTTTTTTTAAAACCGCATAACTTTTCGAGATCTTTCCATTTAGATCATCAATTTTAGTTTTATAATCCATATTATCTGCATATTTAATATGGCTTCTAGAATTAATCTCTTTCTTACCAGCACCAACTACTTCCAATGGAAATCTCATATGAAAGATTTATTAAGAAGTAAAGGCATGTACCGGATTACCTTGGGAAAGGTAAAAGCACCCACTGATGATGATAAGAAAGTCAAATGGGCTAATAGGAGTGACGAAGCACATGGACCAATCGGAACGTCCATCTCTCCTGATTTAAGGTTCCACCTTAAAGAAATTGATGACCCCCATGAAGCTTGGGAAAATATTTAATATGTGTTTGGTAAACTCAATATTATTCGAGCACAACAGTTAGAAAATAAGTACTGACCTTAAGTCCAAGTGATTTTTCTTGCCTTGGAGACTATCTATCTAAATTTAAAACACTCATAATGTTATGTGAAGAATGTGAGATAGAAATGGAGGAAGAGTGTTGCATATATCTTATTCTTTCTAATCTAGGTAGTGCATATCATGTGTTTGTATCTACCTTTTATGCCATGAGAGAGGCTCTAGGGAAAGCTTATCAAAAACCCACTCTTGATTCCTTTTGTGTTTCTTTGATTAGAGAGGAAGATAAGCTTGTACAATTTGGAGTGATCAGCACTGCAGGTACCTCCAACAAAGCCTTACTTGTCCAGTAGAAACAGAAACTCAAGTAACCCCAGAATCAACATCCTAGCTACAACAACAAGCAACATAAGAGTCCCTAACCCACTCAGAAAGCTTCAACTCCTAATGGTGACAAAGGAGAAAAATATAAAAATAATAAGATTGACAGACGTTACAACTTTTGTGATAAACATGGTCATGATGAGTCCAAATGTTTCAAGAAGATGGAATCTTTAGAAGCAACGATGAAGAAGCACAACACCAGTATTGATTCTACTTCTTATTTTTCTTCTCATGGACATGCACTTTCTTCTTTTGGTTTCTCCTTAATACAACTTCTACTTCTTCTTATGATGAGTGGCTTATTGATTCAGGAGCATTTTATCATATGGCTAAGGATAAAGACATATTTTTTTCTCTAAATGAATGTAACACCAAGAAAATATTTGTTGGTGATGATAGATCTCGTAGTGTTGTAGGATCTGGAATAGTTCAAGTAGATAATGGTCATTTCAATGATGTATTATGTGTTCCAGGTCTTTCTTGTAACCTTCTATCAGTATATCAAATCACTCATTCAGGTGAAGGTAAAACCATAGATTTTTCACCTCACCAAGTTGTAATCAAGGATCTAAAAGATCCTAAGCATGTTCTTGCAACTGGAATTGTTGATGATATTACCAAGTTGTACAAGTTTGACAACTTTGGTTCATCATCTTTTTCATCAGTTTTTGTTGCTCATAGCGATGACTTGAGGAAACTTTTGCATGAGTGGTTTGGTCATCTAAACTATCGCTCATTGCAGCAACTATGTAATCAACAGATGGTGACTGGTCTTCCTCCTGTTTCATGCAGAGATGGTGTTTGTGTCGGTTGTGTTCTCGGAAAACATCTTCAAGACAGTTTTGACAAACATGCCTCTTGATACGCCTCGGGCCCTTTGCAACTTGTTTACAGTGATTTGTGTGGTCCACTTTATTCTCCTTATTTTTATGGGTGCAAGTATTTCTTAACTTTCATTGATCATTTTTCTAGATGTACTTGGGTTTACTTCTTAAAACTTAAGAGCGAAGTTTTTGACAAGTTTTTGGCCTACAAGGCCCTTGTAGAAAAGCAATCTGGACATCAAATTCAAAATTTAAGAACATATAATGGAGGTGAATATGTGAAAAATAATTTTACAAGTTACTGCACTACACAGGGCATCCAAATGAAACACATTGTTCCATATACACCACAACAAAATGGTGTTGTTGAGAGAAAGAACCGCACATTAAAAGAAATGGATAATTATATGATCCAATCTAAGGGATTAAGTCTAAAGTATTGGGCGGAAGAAATCAACTATGCAAATTACATAGTCAATCGCACTCCCACAAAGGCTCTTAAAAATATAACACCGGAAGAATCTTGGACTAAAATTAAACCAAATGTAAGTCACTTCCATGTATTTGGCAGTATAGCATGGGCTCACATTCCTGATGAGAAAAGGAAAGCATTGCAGCCTAAAAGTGAGAAGTGTATATTTGTTGGTTATTATGAAGATGTCAAAGGTTATAGACTTCTTCAACCACATTGTAATGAAATTATTATTAGAAGAGATGTCAAATTTGATGAAAATCTCTTAGCCTGCGAGCCTAATTCAACGATTGTGCCTTCTTCAACCTACGATCCATCTTCGACATTTGTTTTTTTTTTTGTTCCTATTCTGGTTTCTTCTTCAGATAATGACAGTGAGGATGAAAATCCACCTCCACCTACTCACCTTCCTCCATATGATTCCTTTGAACCTGAACCAGCACTAGTTCCACCGCTTCCTAGATGGGTCTGTTCAACACAAGAAGCAGTTGGTGGTCTTGTTGATCCTTCAGATCAGCGTCGAACACGTTCATAGTTCTAGTGAGCCTCTTCTCTTTTGGCTCAAGTTTTAGAGACTCATGATCCAGAGACATTTATAGAAGCTTCGGGTCATCCAGATTGGGATACATCAATGAATGAAGAGTATCGTTCTTTAATGGAAAACAATACTCGGGATCTTGTACCTCTTCCAAAAGGAAGAAAACTTGTCAGATATAAATGGGTCTATAGAACTAAGTATGCATCAGATGGAAGTGTTGAAAGACACAAGGCTCGGTTAGTTGCCAAAGGATTTTCCCAAGTTGAAGGAATTGACTATAATGAAACATTTTCCCCTGTAGCCAAAATGAATTCCATCTTCCTTGTTCTTTCCCTTGCTGCCTCACATAAATGGGAGGTCCATCAGATGGATGTTAAATCTGCCTTCTTGCATGGAGATTTGCAAGAAGAAATCTACATGGAACAACCTCTTGGCTATGTCCAGAATGACTCTATCCTTGTTTGTCACCTTAAGAAATCTCTTTATGGTCTTAAGAAAGATCCTCGGGCTTGGTATGCTAAAATGGATAGCTTTCTTATTGACACTGGATTCTCTAGATGTCATTCTGATCCTAATGTCTATACCAAGAAAGTAGGAAGCCATCTCATAATCCTTGTCATTTATGTTGATGACCTTATCCTTACTAGTAATGACTCAAAACTTTTAAACCATGTGAAAACTGGACTTAAGAAGAAATTTGAAATGAAAAAATTAGGATTTTTACAGTATTTCCTATGCTTGTGACCTTCTTCATCGCTTTCACATGGATGATTGTAAACTAGCCCCTTCTCCCTTCCAGTCTGGAGTCAATCTTATTGCCACCTGTACATCTCCTGAAGTTGATTCCACCCTGTACCGTCAGTTAGTTGGTAGCCTCTTATACTTGACTCATACCCATCCTGATCTTTCCTTTGTTGTTGGTCTTGTTTCCTAGTATATGCAGATACCCCATGAAAGCCATTGGAAATCAGATAAAAGGATACTTCGTTATGTCTGTGGTACAATTCAGTTTAGGATACATTATAGTTCAGGGGGGACTCCTTTATTGGTTGGTTTCACTGATTCAGATTGGGTCGGTGAGCCTGATGATCGAAAGTCTGCTATAGGTTATGTTTTCAGCCTTGGTTCAGGACCTGTCACTTGGGCCTGTAAGAAACAACGTGCTATTACACTTTCTTCAGCAAAAGCAAAGTACCGAGCAGCGGTAAATACAAGTCAATAAGCCTTGTGGATTTGATAGATCTTTTTAGAGTTTGGATTCAAGCAGCAGCATCCGACCAGCCTTTGGTGCGACAATCCGAGTGTCATCAAGATCGCCAAAGACCCAGTTCAACATCAGCACAACAAGCACATCGAGATACACATGCACTTCATCAGAAAGCTCATTCATGATCAAGTTATTGAAGTGCTCTTTTTCCCTACAGAAAATCAATGTGCAGACATTTTCACAAAGTCTCTTACAAAAGCAAAGTTTTCCAAACCTCGATCTATGTTAGGAGTTCAGGAAGTTGTCATTAAGGAGGGGTAGGCTCTAATGCCTCCTTCCTTCTCCTATTATGTCACTATTGTAAATCCTTCAATCCTATCCCAAGTTGTTCTTAAGGGGGGATGTTAGGATATTTAGACACTTAGG
>SNQJ01S0001858.1:11311-36188 GCA_010110895.2 Picea sitchensis
CATGGATGGTCACCATATGTTCTCTATATATGGAACACTCATCATTGTAATAATATATTCATATACAATATTATCTCATATGAAAAATGAACATGGTATCAGAGAAGTACTGGGCTTGAATCACTCATGAGAGGGCCTAAGTAAATGAAATCCTTTGGGATAAATATCGCTCTCTTAAATAAATGACTTTGGTGTGATTAGTTGAGATCCATAGGCATTAAAGGGTCATGGAAATTTTTTGTATAGTACAACTTGTTATGAAATGAGTGTATGGAGGGAACACTTACTGTGGGGTATGAATCACATGTAGGGTCTATGTTTGTGTGATAGGAAGCATTGGAGAACCATTAGATATCCTTCGTTTCCAGTTTGAAAAAAAATTGAACTAATCGTCAAGCAATTTGATGTTTTATCTCTAATACTTGGGTTAGGGATTAGTCACAAGTTATTACTTGTAGAAATTGACAAACCCATGTACAGGAAGAAGCAACAGGCTGTTGTAGGCATATGCTCATCACTAGAAACCATGTTATTTTTATCACTATGTGATGGATCTAATCGCTGCCCATCCCCATGTTGTCTCTCTCCTTGATTTAAAATTCATGTTTGTATGCATCGACACGTAAATGCATAACCATGTTTTACTGAATTCATAAATGGATTTGAGATCCTACGAGCTATAGATGTGACAGGAGATGTGATGTCTGCTATGGGAGGATCACCTCTTGTCTGAATTTGAATTAGCAAGGAGGTGTGGTGTTGGAAATGGGAGGATCACCAATTTCACGGCTTTAAATTACCAATGATAGACCACGTGCCCTACCTGACTCCATGCCTTCGACCCTATCCCTAAATCGTATAATCATCTTTCACTTCTTCTATCAAGTGTTAGATAGGGACAATCGACTCATCGAACGATTCTGGATGAAAACTATGGGCTCATGTGCAGAATTTCCTGGAACTAATGTTTTTGGTGGAACTTTTGGAGCTAGAAACGAGTGGACATGTGTTGGTTATAGATAAGGATTTATCTACCAATAAAAATGCATTATTGATGTTGTTCAATTGGACTTAGGATCATGCAATCAATAACCTTATTTGGAACCTCAATGTTGTATTGAAATGGGGGGATTTGTTGTTGATGGTTTTTCTCGAGTTGATATGGAAGGTATGCAGGTCAAACCCAACAAGGAAGGAAAAATATATCAAAACGAGTTTCAAAGCATGGTTGGTGTGGCAGTAGTTGTTTTGGAACAGGGATATCCTAGAAAGAGGGATCCAATTGGCTCATGTGGAGAGGTAGATATGGAGGGAAAGACCTTCCAACATGATGTCAAGGAGAAACATTGCTAGACATGATGCTCAAAGACAAGAAGCCTCTAGGAGAAGTATACCTATAGGACGAGATCATATTGGATATCAAAGACAGTTCCAATGATCATGGATATATCCAATCAAGACTGAATCTATCACAACTATGGTGATAGATCCAATAGAGGAGGAAAACAAATTATGAGACTTAGAGGGAGTAGGTGTAGCAGTCCTAGTACATGATTCAAGCCGTGATATGTTGAGGAAGCAGGTATGGAAGCAGTTCTAGTGTATGTAGAGACACTCCCATAAAGGGAGGCAATACTACATCTAGAGGGAGTAGAGATTGAGTTACCTCTAGAGAAGGAGGAAGAGCTATCTTTAGTGTCACAGGGAGTGCAGATGACAAAAAAAGTAACTTTAGGAGTATGCTTTAGTTTGGGCTCTTCTATGATATCTTGGACTGTCATGAAGAAAAATTCTATCACACTCAGTACTGTAGAGGAAGAGTATATTATATCTTGTGATGCATGTACAAAAGTAGTATGGCTCCGTAAGTTGGTTTCTGAACTGTTTGATCAGGTGCTAGAGTCGACTGTAATATACTGTGATAATGAAAGTTGTGTGAAGCTTTCAGAGAACCTCGTGTTCCATGACAGGTCGAAGAACATTGATATCAAGTATTATTACATCCATGATCGAGTTCATAAGGGAGAAATAAAACTCCAGTATATCTTCACTGATGAACATATAAAAAATATTTTGACGAAGCTCTTGTTCGAATGAAAGTTTATATACTTCAGGGAGAAGTTGGGACTAGTGGAAATTGCTCCTCTTGGTTGAGAGGAGGTGTTGATCTGTATCATGCTAGTACATCTTAGATATTATTCTTTTGTATTATGCTAGTGCAACTTATATATGATACAGATGTACAGAGTCACATCATGCTAGTACAACTTAGATATGATGCATTAGCATCATGCTAGTATAGATTAGAGATGATGCAATTTCTTGAATTGCATCATGTTAGTACACCTTAGATATGATGCATTAGAATCATGCTAGTACAACTTAGAGATGATACAGTTTCCCGACTTGCATCATGCTAGTATAGCTTAGATATGATGCATTAGCATCATGCTAGTACAACTTAGATATGATGCATAGGCACTGATCTACATCATGCTATTACAACTTAGATATGATTTAGATGATACTCCATATCATGCCAATACAACTTAGATATGACGCATAAGCATCACGCTAGTACATATTAGAGATGATATAGTTTCCCGACTCGCATCATGCTAGTACAACTTATATATGATGCATTATCATCATGCTAGTATAGCTTAGAGATGATGTAGTTGCCTAAACCACATCATGCTAGTACAACTTAGATATGATGCAATAGCATCATGCTAGTACACCTTAGAGATGATGTCGAGGAACTGATCTACATCATTCTAGTACAACTTAGAGATGATGTAGATGATACTCCACATCATGCCAATACAACTTAGATATGATGCATTTGCATCATGCTAGTACGACTTAAAGATGATACAGTGAATGATATGACTTGATGTTCATCATGCCAGATGAATTATGGCTCAAATATGATGTAGTTGATGATATGTCATGATATAGTTGATGTAACTTTCTATTAGATAAAATTTGTCAACTTGAACACATTTAGTTGGTTGTTATGAATACCTCCCTAGTTAAGAGGGAGTATTGAAATTGTAACTATGGTCGGTCTTCATAATGTATATATTCGAAAAATAATATTCTAGAAAAGAATATGTGTACTTATAAAAGTAGAACCTACCTGTGGCATAGATGGCGACCTGATCAGGAAGAATGGTCCTTGTAGTCACGTGACACGTCATTGAGTGTGTGAAACTTGTGTGTCTCTGGATAATAGTTGTGTTATACTAAGGTGGTTTTGTACCACTGGTGGAGACTGTGTGTCTATGGATAGTGGTTTTGTGCTACTACAATGGTTGTGTACCACTGACAGTGACTGTGTCACTTGACAGTGGTTGTGTTCTACTACGGTGGTTTTTTACCACTAGCGGAGACTATGTGTCTCTAGATAGTAGTTATGTGCTACTACAGGGGTTGTGTACCACTGGAAGTGACTATGTGTCACTGGAAAATAGTTGTGTGCTACTAGCAGTGGTGGTGTATGACTGGATAATAGTTGTGTACTACTATAGATCAACAAAGTTGTGTTCTATTGGATGGCATTGTAGTAGATGTGTGCTACTAGATTATTTCCATGGAGACTAATGGATCGCTTGGAAGTAGCTGTGTTCTACTTCTTGATCACAAAGACTGTAATAGATGATTTGATTTATCGATGGTATGGTAGTAGTTCTGTGCTACTAGTTGATTTTATAGTAGTTAGTGGACTACTAGATGAAGAAATAGTGGAAAAATGCCTTCCTAGTTAAGAGGGAACATTGATGTTTGAGGAAAAAAGTGAGAGACATTCTCCTTGGAGGGTCCTATGTGGACTAGAAGGGGGGGGGATGTGGACTTCATCCTTATGTGCATCGGATGGTCAGATGAAGGAACCAAGACATTGTTTTCATGAGGAAACCTCAATATGTCTTGGGAGACATCAATTCCATGAGGGAACTTTGATGTGTGCTAGAGAAGACATTGTTTCCATGAGGGAACCTTGATATGTCTTAGACATGTGTTTCATGAGGGAACCACAAGATTTCTATTATGGACACATTTCATGGGTGAGATGAGACATTGGTTTCATGAGGGAACCTCGATATGTCAAGTATGAACCCAGAGTGATCTTGATCTCAGAGAGAGTCAATTGGCTTAGAGGGAGAGCAGCAGAATGAGTTACCCCTCGGTTCAGGTGGGAGAGAGACATATCCCAAGACTAATAGGTGTCATGAGTCTAGAGTGAAGTTTGTATACTTGAAAGAAAATCTTCGGCATGATGAAGAATGTCTCCCTCGTTGAGAGGGAGTGTTTAAGTTTGGACAACATTAGGAAGACATTCTTCAATATATATATGTGTGTGTGTGTGTGTGTGTGTGTGACATGATATTTATAATACAAAGTATAAATATATATAATAAATAATTAGTTATTTATTATTCAAGGTACGCATCCTTTCATGGATGGTCACCATATGTTCTCTATATATGGAACACACATCATTGTAATAATATATTCATATAAAATATTATCTCATATGAAAAATCAACATTCTAATGCCATGCAAGAAACAGGTCACAACGGAAAAGAAAACAAAGATGTTATTCACTAATCTATGGGTTCATTTTGGAATTCCTACATATAGTATACCAGATCAAGACTCTCTCTTTTTGGGAAAATTTTGGTTGCATTTATGGGAGCTAATGGACACTAAGTTGAAGAAGAGAATGGATTTTCATCCACAGATAGATGGATAGACAAAGGTAGTGAATAGAACAATGGTACATCTACTTTGAGGATACTGCAACAATCATCCTAAATTATGGGATGAACAGTCACCTTATATCTAGCATGCATATAATTATGCCATGCATTCATCTACTCAGAAAACTCCTTTTGAAGTATGTTTTGGGTACTTGACTAAATCACCTATGGAATTTTCTTTTGGAGAAGCAATTAAAAAAGATGGTTAGGATGATACAAATAAAGATAAAAGGTGCATTCAAAATATTCAACAGGTACATCAAGCAATATAGGAACAATTGGAGAAGAGCCAAGCCAAGTATAAGGCAAGGCATGGAAAACATTAGGTCGATCATCAGTTCAAAGTCGGTGATCAAGTATGGCTACATATCAATAAAGATAGATTGAAAGGTGAAGGAAAAAATATAAGGCCAATATGATATGGTCCATTCAACATCTTAGAAAATATTGGTACTAAATCCTTTTGTTTAGATCTACCATCCTACATGAAAATGTATTCAATGGTAAATGTTGAGAATTTGAAGCTTTATGAGCCTCCTATGATTATGGATGAATATGAAAGTATTCAAGTTCCAACGGTTGATGATTTTTCTCCAGAATATTTGGATGAGCTACAGGAAGATGTCATTCTCGACAGAAGGATTAGAACTTTACAACAAGGTGATGTGGAATATATTTGAGTTTCTCTTAAAGGGGTAAAACCAAGTAAAGCCAAATGAATGGAGATAGGAAGGGTGAGGGAACTCTACCCTCACTTAGTTGTTGAATAAAATTTTGGAGGTCCAAAATTCTTCCAATTAGGAGGAATGATCCAACAGGATTCAAGAATGTTCACAGAGGTCTAGAGAGATCCGAAACAACCATAGAGGTCCAAAATGGTTTAGAAATGCTCAAAATTCAAATTCTTCAAATCATCCTAAAAAATCCATCAATGCATAGATCTCGTTGTCAATGTTCCAACGGAGCAAACAAAGTTCGTACGCAAAAAATATAAGAAGTCAAAGTTCCAGTCAACCACGTCAAAGGTCAAAGTATAAGGAAAGTAAAGGGGTGACAGATGTTAGCAATAGAAAGGTAACACATAGAACCTAATTGGTATCTAACAAGGAAAGGTACAATCCAACTATAGGTTTACAAGTGGTAGACAATTGGTTCAATCAAGTGATGACACATGGAATTGAAGATCCAATGAGAGGCTTCCACGTGGCAACCCCTCACTGGCCAATGTTGGTTATGTGTTGTAAAAATTTTGGAGTCAACAGGGTTCGACCTCATGACCTCCATAGCCACCAAGGTCTTCACATATCCCTCCATACCAGCAGACCACACTTTGTTCCTTGATAAATATTGTTGGGCATGAGATATGATCTGTTTTATGACAGTAATTAGATACTTTTTCCGAATGTACATATGTGTTTTTCATGCTTTGGAGAAGCTTTTTGAAGAATTTTGTGCCAAAACGCTATATCTACACCAGGTATGCATAATTCATATTTTATATTGATCTTCAATATAATTCATTATGTTTTTATGTTTCCAAGGATCTAATTCACGTTTTTTTGTGTCACAGGGAAAAATTGCATCATGTTTATGCTTCCGACACTCAGTCCAACACTTCATCTAGTACTCGATCCGGTACCCGGTCCGACACTCTGTCTAGCACTGTGTCTTGCATAAAAACGGTGGGCGATTTGGCAGTTATGGTATTGGTGGCCAGTGGTGGGAAAACCAGGAACATGGGTTTTTCTCATGCTTATCCCCTTTAGCTACTGAACTCTTGACAACTCAGTTTAGGTTGTTGAGTAGGGTGATTATTGGCTCTCTCTATTTCGGCAGTTAGGGCACCATAAATGCAATTTTCCATTTTTAGAAGTGGTTCAACCCTTTTTTGGTCAACCACTTGGTCTGTAAATCTTATAAATACCACCTTGGTGGTCATACAATATCAAAAGGAGCAGTAGACAAAGTAGAGGATAGAGATAAAAACGTTTTCCTCTGTTTTTGCATTTTTTAATTTCCAGAATTGTATAAGATTGCACTTTTCAAGTTTTAGTGGTTAAATTGTTTTGCTGAGCTCATGGTGTGCATTTGAGAAGTGACCATGACTTGCTGGGGGGCCCACCAACAGTCTAGTAACTGTTCTATGTGTTATTTATGGATTTCATATCTTAGATGTCTTTTTATTTCCTGTACATGAACTGTTCCTTTATTTATTTGTTATCTAATTTGTTGTTGTAGTTTAACTGTTTTAATTCTCTTTTGCAGGTTAGTATGAAGGATTTTTGTTAATATGCATTGATTTTATAGTTAGGAACGAGTTTTCAAACTCATACACTAACCCCATGTGCAATTAGATGTTAGATTGAATTTTATTTATGCTTTTAAAATCAAATTTTAAATAGAAGTTAAAACATAGTAGAACAAAGTTTTATTTCATGCGTTCTTTAACCAAGGCTTCGGTGGATGGATAGGGTTAATTTCAGTTTTCATTGTCTATTTTATTGTCATTTAGATTTTGTTAACTAGTTGTTAACTAGTTTATTCATTAGTTTACTTGCCATATGCTAGAACCATGTTTTAATTTTTGTTTTTAAGCATTTTCTTTCTTGTACTTTGAATTGTTAAGATAGATATAGCATAGTTTGACTTTATGCAGTTCCTTTACTAGAATTAGATTGCAATTATATTTCTTAGTTAATGATTGAATTTAATTATGAAGTTTGTTTACATAGCATAGAAGTACAGTTATGATCTTGTTATATTGTTGATGGTTAATAATTTCATGAATATGCAGGGTAATGGACATTGTTTTCGTAATGGCTAAATTCTCATTGGATTGTTTAATACATACCTTTCACTTTGCTATTGAGATCAATGTAGAGATTATACTTCTTGAATTATCCTTTATTGTCAGGTGCCATCGAGATATCATATGACACCAGAGACATTCACACAACCACCAACACTATATTTGAGTTTTCATAGGTTAAAATAAAGTTTCTTGTTTTTGTAGATCAAAAGATAGTTTCATGCATTTGTAGATCAGAAGATAAAGTTTCTTGCTTTCATATATTAGAATATAGTTTTATTGTTGTTGTAGGATAGATAGTTTTTTTCTTTGATAGGTTAGAGAGCAGTTTGTTTATCATAGATTAAAGGTTAGTTGTTAGTCCTTCTTGCTTTGAATTAAATATATTTCTTTTTATGAATTAGAAATAGTTTTGAAGTTTGAATTAAGAATATAGTCCACTTGCCTCTCAGGCTAGACAGTTGTTCAATGAGAAGTTTTAATTAGATTACTTGCAGTTGAAGTTATCTTAGAGTAGTTAGTTGTTTATTTGCTTTAATAGGCTAGCTAGTTGTTCTTCTTACTTGTTTACTTGCTTTAATAGGTTAGCTAGTTGTTCTGCTTACTTGTTTACTTGCTTTAATAGGTTAGCTAGTTGTTTTGCTTACTTGTTTACTTGATTTAATAGAATAGTTGCTGGCTTGTTTATTTACTTTCTTTCATAGGGTAGTTGCTCATTGGATTTAGGTTGGCAAGTTAAAGTAGTTTTCTTTTGTTATTTGCTTATTTCTATGCTTAATAGTTGCTTTTGCTTATTGTTATGAACTAGTTTTCTTTACATAGGGTTTTTACTTGCTTTCTTAGAACTATCCATTGATCCTTGGTCCAAAAGTACTTAGGTTACATAATTTCGAGTTGCTTAGTAGGGTTTTCTCATTAGATAGCTTTGCTTGAATAGATTAACCCTTAGATAACCACTTTCTTAGTTAGACTATACTACTACCAACCCTTCTACCTTGGCATATATTTTACTACAACTCTAA
Source organism: Picea sitchensis (assembly GCA_010110895.2). Taxonomy (NCBI): domain Eukaryota; kingdom Viridiplantae; phylum Streptophyta; class Pinopsida; order Pinales; family Pinaceae; genus Picea; species Picea sitchensis. The sequence continues at coordinate 19,907 of SNQJ01S0001858.1, forward strand.
GTTTACTTACCCCAGGTTGACAATTTAATTGAGGGTTTTTAGTGTGTTTTTAGTGCATACATAAGACCAATAATTTTTGTCGTCGTTCCCGGGGAGTTGTCTCAAGGTAAGAAGTAGTTACGAAATAGATCATTCCTAGACCTTAGCATTAGATTGGTGATGGGGGAACTTTAAGACGAGAGGTAAGAACCTGTGCATATTCTATTGCAGGCTCCCCCAAACACAATGGTAGTTTTTCTTTACTTTCATGAATAGACCTAGAAACCAAATGGTAGCTTTTTCTTTTGTTTCTGATTTCTTTCATGAATAGACCTAGAGATCCAAAAGGTAGATACATTAAATCTAAATCAGACCTTTCAACCAAGGTTCCTTCCAACCTTTTTTGGGGAAGGAACGTTCCACTCATAATCTTTGCATACCGATACCAAAAAACAGGAGCTAGCTCAACTCAAAGAGATAAATTAGTCTCTGAAGAGACTAACACAGGGAGCACTATAGAACAAAAGTCGAAGCATCAATAATAGTGGGACATGAGGCAAGACCACTTGAGCCCTCTATAGAATCAAACAACACAACCTTTGTTTCCTTACCACCACTAGGAGGATGAATTCGAATATGACCATTAGTTTGGAAGAACTCTCTCAAATCCTAGCAACAACCAAGATTTCTTCTTTTCAAGAAGAACATATTTTGGCAGTAGCCAAAAGTGTATCTACCTCTCTAGAAATATTAGAAGAATCAAGGTCCTATGAGCTGCAAAATGATCTTCCTTGCCAAACTTTGAAGGAAGCTGAAAACTTATGGACTACCTCTGGTGGAGAGCAATCACTAAGACTTGAGATTGAGGAGTTATCAACATCCATTTCAACAGATCCTTTATGTACTTCAGAAATCAATCATCCAAAATAAGAGGATTTGCATAGCATGATGAAGGAGAGCATAAAAATTACTGTTGATAAACATCAAGATTACATTGAAATTTGGTTTCAAGAGGTCATCAGGCCACAATACTATTCTCTTCTTCAACACCTTCTAATGCCAAAACTAGTAGGTTGGTTGGTTGTTCATATCCAGGTAATCATTGTGGTAACTTTTCATATATGGATATGAGTATGTTTCTTATCCTGCTCCGCAAATGGTTACATTGGAAGATTTCTTACACTTGAATAAATAATTTCCATTTCTTTTTAGGTAGGGTAGGATAGTAAATAAAAGTTGCATGTTGTTAGTTTAGCTTAAAGTCTAATGCAACCTCATTTTACATTTTATTTTAATAAAAGAACTATGAGATACATGTTCCTATGACTTGATCTCATTGCTATCCTTATTTTATTATATTTTAGAGTGTGGTTTTTGCAAACAGTCTTAGAGATCTTTGTAGGTCTTTATATCACCAAGGGTAGACAATTCCAAGGAAATATAAAAGAAGGATTTTCTTCAAAAACATTGTTACACTTGGACCTTGTTGTCTACTAATCATGAAATGAATAATGACTTGTTGTAGTTAGCCATGTTTTTGCAAAGATTTTCATCTTCTTTTTATTAAGGAATTTTAAAAAGAAGTTGCTCTTGAAAATCTTCACCACTATATAAGGAAGTGATATTGTAACCATCAAACTTAGAGGTCTCTCGTACAGTTTTCCCAAGAAACCTGAGTAAGTAAGTAAAGTATATTTATTAAAGAGTAACAAAGAGGTTTGATTAGCGGTTAGTCATGGAAACATCACAATAGCTACAAAATAAGAAAGTGAGTTGAGCCTAGAGATACCTTTCTGTTCTTTCTCAATGGTACCATCCACTACACATTAAATAACTTGACTATATCATATCATTAGATAGGACACATCCTATTAAGTACCCACTTACATCGGGAAAATCACTAAGTAATATAACGGAAAGTCATCCTCTAACATAAATACCACCCCAATTGAAAAAAGAAAGAAAAAGTTGTTTTCAGAGCTTTCCCCCCATCTTCTTGCATAAAGAAATATTATACTAAAATCTTAAAATATGGAGGGCCAGTCTCTAAGGGTGTAAGAGGATAACCCACCAGGATACTGAACAGGTCTACTGGCAGTGGGTACTGGCCTATGGTATGACTAGGTAAAACCATTGGAGTACTGAACAAGCTTGCTGGCAGTGGGTCATTCTACCTAGTGAAGATCATAATCTGACAAAAATAAATAACAAATTTAAACTTGTCCTAATGTATGACATTACTTGCAAACAAAGCTGACATGAAGTATGTATGGTTAATCTAATGTTAATGAACTCCATAAACTTTCCATTGGGAACTAACTCTAAGACTATCTTGAAACTCTCTTGCCTACCTCTTCTTATCTATATAAAGGATCTCTTATCCTATAGGTGGGGCCATCCTTTAACCGTCTTGTCAGACCAATCTGTGAAATTTATATTCACACTTAACAAGCTGTAAATCTTCAGCTATTGGGAGAACTGATTGGTTTCCTATATTTTTTATTGTGAGGTGTCACAATACTTAGGTGTGGGGTAGGGGTTCATGAGTTGACAAATGACAACATTGCCTAGAAGAAGTAAATCTTTGTAAAAATTTATGTGTATTGTTTTCATGATATAGGTTATTACATCAACAGTCATTTTATTTTCGAAATGCTAATTCCATGTGTGTTATAAAATGTTGTACACCTCCTTAACATACCACTTAATTGGTTTATTTTCATTATAGACTGTTCATTACAAAGTTATGATTACATGTCTTATAAAATGTGAGATAGAGGAATGGATTGTGTGAGAACGATGGAAAAACAAATAATAATGGAACACTCTTATCTTGACTCTTCTCCTATTCACTATATTCTTGGTCTCTGAGGAATCAATTGCCTCAACCACAAAGCTCCCAAGAGTTGGAGACCACTGGTTTAAACACCACCAGTTTCCAAGAGCAAGCTATAACAGGGTTTTAAAACCCGAATTTCAGAACATCTTTGGAGCTAAGGGATACTCCAAAGAGTGGATAAAAGAGGAGTTAATCTAACCCCCCTCTCAAAATAGTAAAGACCTATTTCTAATTCATGGCATATGGACGTTCCATATATTCGGTCTAGGGGGAGTTTCCTGAGCTAAAAAAATGCTAAGCACCACCCATTTGTATAGAAAAACCCATGAGAAGAGGAAGTAGGATTTCTGTCAAAATTCTATCATACTGTCTTTTTACAATGTCTTGGGATATTATATCAGCAGTTGTTTGTATGCTAAATTATATACTATTGACATCATTGTGTGTGTTATAAGCTTACTATGCATTTTTATGTTTATTCTATATAAGACTTCGTATACTTAACTTGTTCTTTGTGACAATTACAGATCAATAACACATTATTAAACTCACTACAGATCTGTGTTACACACTAATGAATAGAGGAACAAGGTTAAGTGGCCCTGTATTAGGCTAGGTGTTTAGCTCATTATGGATTTGATTTGGAGTTTTCTAGATGAGAATCTAGGTCTAGGGAGCTAGGCCAGGGTTTCCAATAGATGAGTTGCAAAGATAGAATGGGGCAAGGTAGGTATACTCAGTAGCATTTAGGATTTATCATTGCGTATAGGGTAGATGCAGAGATTTCAATATGGGAATGATATCATGAATCCATTCATAAGAAGAAGGTGTAACAGAAAATGAAAGTTTCATCCAAAACAATGCAAATAACTTTGAAACAATCATAGGAAAGCATAGAGGTGGCAACAAATTGTAGCATAAGAGAAACAAGTTTTGAAGGCCTTCCTCGATGAGTTCTTTAATGAAAAATTTATGAATGGAAATATGAATATGTCCTCTACACTTTGGAGTCACTAATCCAAGAAAAAATCTACATATAACCTCTTCACAATTGATTTGAAAACAAACTGTCCAAAAGTGCAACAACTGTGACAGAAGTGCAACAAAAAAATAGGGGTCAAATATGGGGCTATAAATTTTTAAAAATAAACCATTTTACACAAATATGAGAGGCTTTTCTATATAATGTGCTTATGAATATAAACCTATCTCATTTTTGTGAAATTCATTCCCATGTTCTTGGAATATGTGCCACAAAATAATGACTAAAACAGGAAATTAAATTGGAGAATTTGATTTTCTAAGATGAGCTTCCAAGAAATTTTAATATATCCCACTATATGCTACTTGTGTAAATACTGAAGGAGGTTATTATTATTTGGTATTTCCTTAGAAACAACCTCCTTTTTTTTCCAAAATTCATCTTTATTTGGTCAAAAACCTGTTTTGATAATAATGACTAAAACATGAAATTAAATTGGAAAATTTTATTTTCTGCAATAGGTCTCCAAGAAAGTTGAATATATCCCAATATATGAAGCCTGTGTGAAAAATGAAAGAGGTTATTGTGATTTGGTATGTCATTAGAAATAAACTCCTTTGGTTTTCTAAAATTCATCTTTATGTGGTCAAAAAAATCTTTTTAAAATGATGACCAAAAATAGAGTCAAAAGCGCACCGTGGTCTTGTAGAACACTTTTTGTGACTTTTCCTGATCCATTTTCTGATGTAGTAGTTCCTAGCCATGTGTCTCTGAAGCTTGATGTCCATGTTGGAATTTTTTAGGAGAATATCCAGGTGTTCATTGACTCTTCCAAGACAATACTCTCTATCCTTTTCAAATCTTTCCGCAATGGTGCCTTCAATGTCTTTTGACATAGTGAAGGTAGATACTCTATTTTTTTTTAAGCTTTCCATTTTTTATTGTTAGCCCACTTTCAGTTCAATAAAAAATTGAATTTTCCCTTCTACTTTTTAAAGATATTGGATAATATTTCCTCTCAAGTGAGGAAGAATGTAACCAACCCCCACAACAACCTCTTTCACCATGGTCTTACCAAACTCCTTGTTTTAGCCGAATTGGAAAAACAGGGGCAAACTTGGGATGCATTCATTTATCAATTTGCAAACCCTCACTTGACAATTAAGACCGAAAAAAATCCACTTGGCCTAAGCACTATCCCTCCATCCAAGCCTCGCTCTCCAAGAACTCCAAACCCCCTTGCACAAACCATCTCTTTACCAGAACAATTCAAAAATCATGTTGACATCCCTACTTCCTCATCGAGTAAAAAGACCAAGAGTAAAAATCAAAAGAAGCCTATTGTTAACCCTTCGATTCCTTCAATATCTCTTGATCCCACACCTAAAAATATCCAAGAAGTGATTCAACAAGACTTTCCCATCGTTCCCACAAATAAGAGGGGAGCCAATCAATTTGGTAAAGGACCCTTTCGAAAGAGTACTCGGAGCAAAAGAACAAAACCTTATGCAAAACCTTCATCTACTTTAGATCCTATCCAAGTGTCCTCTGATATTGAGAGCCTTCACAAGAGACTTAGGAAAGTTTCTGCGGATGGATTAGAGCCACCAAGAAAGACAAAATCAGTCCTACATCACCCATGCCTACTCTAGATCCTAATAATGATAGATTGTCCACATCCCTCAAAGGATCTAAGCCTTCCTCTGAGATCATTGATTCTACCCCAGCCATTGAGAAGCTACAACAAGAGAATTCTTGGCTTCTCCAGTAGTTGGAAGAAAGGAAGACAATAGACACACACATTCATCATGATAATGTAGCCCTCCAGGAAAAGGTGAACTCCCTTCAACGGTTGGTTTATGAGATGACCAAATACAACCGTAGCCTCAGAACACAACTGAAGAAACACAAGAGGCATAAGGAAAAGTCTTCACAGCAAGAAGGAGAAGCTTCACAAGCTGATCCTCCTTAGCAATCCTAGTCACGAGGGGTAATTTATTTTTGTTTGCAGTGGGACTTGCAAAATCATAAGTGTGGGGGTAATGTTGGGCCCGAGATATGATCAGTTTTATAATATTAATTAGATACTTTTGTCGAATGTACATATGTGTTTTTCATGCTTTGGAGAAGCTTTTTGAAGAATTTTGTGCCAAAATGCTATGATCTACACCAGGTATGCATAATTCGTATTTTACATTGATCTTGAGTACAATTCATTACGTTTTTATGTTTCCAAAAATCTAATTCACGTTTTTTGGTGTTACAGGGAAAAATCGCATCACGTTTCTGCTTCTGGCACTCAGTTCGACACTCCATCCAGTACTCGATCCGGTACTCGATCCGACACTCTGTCCAACACTGTGTCTTGCACAAAAATGGTGGGCGATTTGGCGGTTATTGTATTGGTAGCCAGTGGTGGGCGAATCAGAAACATGGGTTTTTCTCGTGCTTATCCCCTCCAGCTACTGAACTCTTGACAACTCAGTTCAGGTTGTTGAGAAGGGAAATTATTAGCTCTCTCTATTTTGGTAGTTAGGGAACCATTAATGTAATTTTTCATTTTTAGAAGTGGTTCAACCCTCTTGTGGTTGACCACTTGGTCTATAAATATTATAAATACCACTGTGGTGGTCATACAATAGAAAAAGGAGCAGTAGACAAAGTAGAGGATAGAGATAAAAACGTTTTCCTCTGTTTTTGCATTTTTCAATTGCCAGAATTGTATAAGACTGCATTTTTCAAGTTTTAATGGTGAAACCATTTTGCTGAGCTCGTGGTGTGCATTTGAGAAGTGACCACAACTTGTTAGGGGGCCCACCAATAACCTGGTAATTGTTCTATGTGTTATTTATGCATTTCATAGCTTAGATGTCTTTTTTATTTTCTGTACATGAACTGTTCCTTTATTTCTTTGTTATCTAATTTGTTGTTGTAGTTTAACTGTTTTAATTCTCTTTTGTAGGTTAGTATGAAGGAGTTTTGTTAATATGCATTGATTTTATAGTTAGGAACGGGTTTGCAAACTCATACACTAACCCCATGTGCAATTAGATGTTAGATTGAATTTTATTTATGCTTTTAAAATCAAATTTAAAATAGAAGTTAAAACAGAGTAGAACAAAGTTTTATTTCATGCTTTATTTAACCAAGGCTTCGGTGGATGGATAGGGTTATTTTCAGTTTTTATTGCCTATTTAATTGTCATTTAGATTTTTCTAACTAGTTGTTAATTAGTTTATTCATTAGTTTACTTGCCATATGCTACAACCATATTTAAATTTCTATTTTTAAGCATTTTCTTTCTTGCACTTTGAATTGTTAAGATAGATATAACATAGTTTGACTTTATGCAGTTCCTTTCCTAGAATTAGATTGCAATTATATTTCTTATTTAATGATTGAATTTAATTACAAAGTTTGTTTACATAACATAGAAGTACAATTATGATCTTTTTATATTGTTGATGGTTAATAATTTCATGAATATGCAGGGTAATTAACATTGTTTCCGTAATGACTAAATTCTCATTGGATTTTTTAATCCATACCTTTCACTTTGCTATTGAGATCAGTGTAGAGATTATACCTCTTGAATTATCCTTTGTTGTCAAGTGCCATCGAGATATCATATGACACCAGAGACGGTCACACAACCACCAACACTATATTTGAGTTTTCATAGGTTAAAAGATAGTTTCTTGTTTTCGTATATTAAAAGATAGTTTCTTTCTTTTGTAGATTAGAAGATATAGTTTCTTGCTTTCATAGATCAGAATATAGTTTTATTGCTGTTGTAGGATAGATATTGTTTTTCTTTGATAGGTTAGAGAGAAGTTTGCTTATCATAGATTAAAGCTTAGTTGTTATTCCTTCTTGGTTTCAATTAAATAGATTTCCTTTTATGAATTAGAAATAGTTTTGAAGTTTGAATTAAGAATATAGTCCACTTGCCTCTTAGGCTAGATAGTTATTCAATGAGAAGTTTTAATTAGATTACTTGCAGTTGAAGTTATCTTAGAGTAGTTAGTTGTTTATTTTCTTTAATAGGCTAGCTAGTTGTTCTTCTTACTTCTTTACTTGCTTTAATAGGTTAGCTAGTTGTTATGCTTACTTGTTTACTTGCTTTAACAGGTTAGCTAGTTGTTTTTGTTACTTGGTTACTTGCTTTAATAGAATAGTTGCTGATTTGTTTATTTACTTTCTTTCATAGGGTAGTTTCTCATTTAATTTATGTTGGCAAGTTAAAGTAGTTTGCTTTTGTTATTTTCTTATTGTTATGCTTAATAGTTGCTTTTTCTTATTGTTATGAACTAGTTTTCTTTACATAGGGTTTTTACTTTCTTTCTTAGAACTATCCATCGATCCTTGGTCCAAAAGTACTTAGGTTACATAATTTCAAGTTGCTTAGTAGGGTTTTCTCATTAGATAGCTTTTCTTGAATAGATTAACCCTTAGATAGCCACTTTCTTAGTTAGACTATACTACTACCGACCCTTCTACCTTGGCATATATTTTTCCACAACTCTAAGTTTACTTACCCCGAGTTCACAATTTAATTGAGGGTTTTTAGTGTGTTGTTAGTGCATATATAACACCCATCAAATATATGGAAAGCAATATAGATAAATTTGTATAAAGGTTCATTTGGGCAACCAAAGGGCCGATGGAATAAGCCCTCGACCCTTGGACCTTGATCTTATTACATGACCATATAACCACAAGCACATAGGTTTCAAACTATATCCATATCACCAAAGTTCGACATGAGTCATTTTAAACATGTGATATATTATAACTATGTATTATATTGTTACAACCATGTAACATCATACCAAAAATTGTGTGGAATTTTATACTATGGTTTTCAACCATATGTCGTTGGCTATAACAATTTTTTTTTATATAGTATGTGTTAGCATTGAGAGTCACCCTCGGACTACTAGAGGATAAGCCCAGTACCCATCAAAATGTAAATGGATTAAATTGGTTTGATTAGGTGGATCTACAAGACTTTAAAGAAAGGAAAATACAACATATATGACTGTAGATCAGTGATGGACCATTGGGCTATGGAATCATAAACAGTCTGCTCATTGAAGGCATTTAATCTCCCTATTGGACAAAATATTTTCATAATGATGAAGAGAAGAATAAGAGAATAACATAAAGATGAATATTCGCTAAGCAAAGATCACCTCTGGAAAGAGAATTTAGATGTGTCTGAATAGTAAACAATGATATATAGGCAATCTTAGAGCAGATCCTATACTGCATCAAGAATCTATCAATCAAAGGCAAATTTTAATCCTTAAAATCAGCAATACATCGAAACAAGATGAAGAATAAAAAAAAGAACATAAAAGACAAATCTGATGAAACAACTCATATGAATCTTCAATAACATACAATTTACAACCACATGCCCCTCTATCTTACAAACTGAAATATATAGTTATAACCATTTCTCAAAACCTCCTTCGGTCTTGGGTCGAACCCCCTCCTCTATATCATTCATTTGATGTATTTATAATCAAAACCGTAGACCACCACTAGGAGTGCGAGTTGGCCTTCCTATCCTAGGATTTTCCAGTGTTGTGTGTCTTCTCTTGTTTGTCCTGTTCCTTCTATCAGAAGGAAACTTTGATCAATATGAGTCTACAAGAAAAACCACCCTCTGTGGTACTTCGGGCTGACAGTTTTTTGTCTCCTCGGCCAGGCCCTCCATGCTTCCATTTAAGGGGGTAGTCGATTTTTCAACCACTGGTCCTTCTTTAATTAATTGATTTCTCCTTGGGATCAAGACGAGGCCTAATGCCTATATTGTTTCCATGTGCTACTCTCATATTGGACCCTAAATAAGCACGTGATTGCGAAAGTTTCCAAGGGAAGTTTGGATCCACACTACTTCGATCCCCGCAATCCACCACCAAATGCCACATACCTCTTTATCTATACCATGGTTTCGATTGCAAGACCGGTCACCGCTCTAAGATTTTAGCGTTTGAGCACTTTCTGTCCCCGCAATGAAGTGTGGTCATCAATCTTGTCACAATCCGCAATTTGGGAACACCCTGCTTTTACTGCCATGCACTGCTCTCAGATGGACCCTACACCAACACGTGATTGTGGAAGTTGTCAAGGTTAGTGTGGGTCCACACCGCTTCAACCCTCGCAATCCACCACCAACTTCCACGTACCTCTTCTGTTATACCATGGTTTCGATTGTGGGACCGCTCTATAATTTTAACGTTCGAGCATGTTCTATCCCCACAATGAAGTGTGTTCATCGATATGTTGCAATTTGTGATCTAGGTAACCCTGTTATTTTAGCGCCCTTGCTAAAATTTGTTCATATGCCAACTCTAGAATCCTTTTAACCATGTTTAGAGATGGAGGCAATTTTGGTGTTTGTGAGCTTTGAACGCTGAGAAATAATATGTCCCAGAGGACGATCTCCCAAATCTGAAGTGGTGGCCTAAAATCATGTGTTGTCACAAATACTAATGGATGAGCGCCATGCATCTGAAATGATGAGTTCCAAGTGTCTTCGACACTTCGGGCTTCAGGAATTTTCGATTGTGAAGCATGGAAATCTCCCAAAGTAACTTTCTCCTGGTTGATGTGGAAGTATCTCGTGACTTCGATGCTTCGGGCTTTGAGATATTTTGAACACGGGCATGAATATCTCTCGGAGTGACTTTCTCCTGGTTGACATGGCAGCCTCTCATTATTTTGGGACTTCAAGACTTCGATACTTCAGGGCTTCGGGATATTTGGATGGAAATCTCTCGAAGTAACTTTCTCCCGGTTGACGTGGAAGCCTCTCGTTACTTCGACACTTCTAGATTCGAGATATTTTGAACATGGGCATGAATATCTCTCGTAGTGACTTTCTCTTGGTTGACATGGAGACCTCTTGTTACTTCGAGACTTTGGGACTTCAACACTTTGGGGCTTCTGTTTGGTTGTTAATCCTTGCATGACTTTGAAACTCCGAATGCACGAGAGCTATTAATTTGAACTGCACATGGGATCTCCATCGTTGAAAATTGAACCTGCATGTTTGCTTGTATTTAAAGCCCGAAATGGACTTCTTTGAATGTTTCATTTTTCTCATCTTTTTTCCCTGCGCATACAACATACTTGACTGGCCTAAATTTATCAACCAGAAGAGGAAAAAATTATAGGAAGGTATGAAAAAAAGAGAGAGACTCGACAGAGGTGTAGACCTAGCTTTTAGCAATAACTACATATGAACCATGAAAACTTTATGTGCTAACAGTATGGTTGGTGGGGCTCGAACGCCTGACCTACTATATATATTATACAGTTTTAACAAAATTGCCTATAATTCTGATTTGGTTACAAAACCAACAAACAAAATATTTAATGCTTGCCACCATATTCAGCGTTTGGCTAGAAGGGGTTCTCTATTTAATGGTGCACACCCCAAGGTAGCACACACACACATTCCTATGCATAATTTGGTCTTGTAAAGCGTGTCGAGAGTACGAAGGGTACGAGGCTACACCGTAAAACATGTCGAGGGTCACCTTAATGAAATTTCAAGTATTTTATATCATTTTTGTATGATTTTTCGCCAGGAATCCAATGGTGCACTTTTTTTCTACATTTGAGAAACATATAAACAATTCATTGTAAAACACAATCATTTGAGCATTAATAAAAGAAGTCTCTATTTGAAGTGGAGTCAGAGAGGTAGCCCAAATTGGGTGAACTCCGATTTTTTAAAATTGTGTATGTGATTATATTATTGTTGTTCATTTCAAGTTCGATTATTTGCAATTCATTTATCATTAAAGTGTAATTGGCTAGATAAGTATTTCACATATAATTTTCAAAATCATCAAGTGATCATTTTATTTCGAAGATCAAGTAGATGTTTATGTGTATTTAAAATTATCAACATCTAAACATTTTTCAGATCAATACACTAGTAATAAAATTTTCTCCTATGGAATATAATATTTGAAGTAAAGGTGTTGTCCCAAACACTTCCTCTTCTTTGAAGGAAAATGATCCACTCAGAAAAATCATTCCACTTGTTCCCTCTTCGAAACCAAGCACCCCAACCCCGACGAAATCCAATAACAAATATGTTATACTTGTTTTATCAAGAAATAGAAAATCAAGTGCCCCCAACCCGGATACACATAGCATTGAGCCCAACACTCCAATGGAAAAATGCAAGGCTAGGGATTCACAACCTAACACAGCAATAAGAAAACTAGAAATAGATGCCTTGGACTATAATGTTATAAAGGATATGAGAAATACTAAGGATAACATTTCCATTGTTTGATATATTCTCACTACTACAATAATGGGATCTTCTTCATGATGCTTTTCACTCCAATAATCCCCAGAAGAAAATCATTGCTACAACTGACAACACTCTTGAAGCTACAAAAAAAAAGGTTGTACACAAAGTTGAAGTCAAATATGCCATAAATGCAACAAGAAGAGGTGCATATTCAAAGTCCCAGGTCCTACCTTTTCTTCTCACATATGAAATCTTCAATTTTAATGCCCATAATTGCTTAGAAGATTATAGTGCTTCCTCTAACATCATGCCATATTCCATATGCCAAAGGATAAATGTTGTCCCACAACTGACCACCACAAGAGTCATACAACTATATAGGTAAGATGTTAAAGTAAGAGGCAGACTCAAATATGTTATGATTAGAGTAGCCTCTAACCCAAGGGTGCATCAAGTTGTTGAAATTGTTGTTGTTGACGTCTTGAAATTTTACAGTTTGTCGTTAAGAAGGTATTGGTCAGCTAAGTTTCAAGGATATTTATTAATAGATTGGTCCCACCTATGGCTCCCTTACAAAGGTAAACCCAACCATATTTGAGTAGACAATGAAGTACATATGAAATACACAATAATGGAATTGGAAGGTAAAAATGAATCTATTGGTTTTGCACATTCCGTTCTAAGTAAAAAAAATTAGAGACTGGTCATGGCTATTATGAAGTGTAGTCATCTCTAGTTCATCCAAATTTACAATCTGAACTCTTTCCATGAAAACATAATGATACATGTACTATATTAAAATATTTAGGTTTTTGTGTTACTAACAAATCTGTACATACTAACATGTGTTCTATGTTTTTGATGGATCCAAATCCCAAGAAGGAGTCAGGGCATGATGTATACTAATCGATCCTAAATAACATAAAACTTGTATATCTTGCTGAATATAATTTGAATGCACCAATAACATCGTTGAATACGAATCCTTAGTCCAAGTTTTGAATAATTCCATTGACCTTAAGGTGAAGTACCTTAAAGTATTTGGTGATTCAGAAATAACCGTCCAACAAGTAGGGAACACCATTCACTTCTTGTCCCCTCATTTGAAAATTTATCAACACGAGGTATGAAATTTACTTTACTCATTTGAATCATTCAATATTACTTCTATACCTCATAATCAAAATACTGACGTAGATATTTTAACAAATGCAACATCTAGGTTTATGCCCTGCAATGATATTTTTTCTATTGAAATATTTTTCAAAACTTCTTTACCAGAGGACATCACAAACTGGAGAGTTTTCAACAATGATACTCAAATTATAAATTTCCTCACTAGTTCTAATTTTTTCCAAGATTCAATAATAGAAGACAAAGTCCATGAACAAGAACTTTAGTATTACTGAGAAGAATCATGTAAGAAAAAGTTTAATTGTATCCCAAAACTTGTGTTGTCACTAGAAAATATGTTTGATCTAAAAACTAAATTCGAAAGGCATGAAAATCCAAAGACCAATAGTTCTACCATGATGCGTTTTTTGGTGAACCTTGGACTCCTTGAACATCCCAAGTATATCAATCTGGGCACCTGTTGTTCAGAGGAAAAGAAGCATAAATTCACACAAATTTTCAAGAAATATCGTAATGTATTCACATGGACATATGAAGACTTGAATACCTATGACACCCACATCATTCAACATGTGATTCCATTCAAAGAAGGTGTCAATCAATTCGAATATAAGTTGAGAAAAATATATCCAAGCCTTGAACCGCTGATTCAGAAAGAATTAAAGAAAATACTAGACACTCGGATCATATTGAAATTTCATCATTCCACCTGGGTGTCTAAAATGTTTCCTGTTGGAAAAAATTCAAGGGAAATCAAAATTTGCATTTACTTTCATAATGTAAACCAATCCTCTGAAAAATATAACCACCTGGTTCCCCCTTTAGAACAAATCCTACAACTCATTTTTGGTTCCGAGATGTTCTCTCTATTAGACATGTTTTCAGGATATAATCAGGTTCTCATACAAGAACTGGACCGATTGAAGACCACATTCAAAACAAAGTGGGGAACATACACATACCGAAGGAGAACATACACATACCGAAGGATTCTCTTTGATTTGATCAACACAGGGGATATTTTTCAAAGAGCTATGGATATTTCCTTCAAAGGTCTAATCGGTCAAAGTGTGATGGTCTATCTTGACAATGCCATTGTTTATTAAAAGAAGAGAGTTGATCACCCAAAGCATCTGAAACACATATTTGAAATATGTAGAAAGTATGGCATCTCATTGAACCCCAAGAAGAATATATTTGTTGTTTCAGAGGAAATTTTACTGGGGCATGTTATTTCTAAAGATGGGATTTCGATAGACCCAAAAATAACTAAATCTATCATGAAAATCCCACCACTGCACAGTAAGAAGTCCATGTAGTCCTTCTTTGGTGAAATCAATTTTGTAAGAATATGTGTGCCATATTTTTTCGAAATCGTCAAACCTCTTCAAAATATGATCAAGAAATATGTACAGTTTAAATGGACATCAGTTGAAAAAGAGGATTTTGAAAACATCAAGGTCACCAAAGCCACTATTCCTTTCTTGCAAATCATATATTTTATGAAGGATTTATCATTTTACATATTAACATCTGACCATTCTCTTGCAGCAACACTCACACAAAAGGATGAGAAAGGGAATGAGTGCCCCATCACATTTATGAGCTCTGGGCTACATGGTGTTGAAACGAATAACCCACTAGTGGATTTAAGCAATAATGTTTTGTCCAAAAATCCATCAAACAATTTATACCATACATTTTGAAGAATCATATTAAAGTGATCATGCCTCACCTGGAGGTCATCCCTCTTTGTACAATGATAACAAGGTGAGAGAAGAGGTAATTGGATGACTGCCTTACAGGACTACGACCTTGAATTTAAAATAGAAAATATCATCAAAGGTCAAGGCTTATGTAAATTAGTGACCAAGATCAAAGATGCTACAGATAAAAAAGAAGATGGGTGGCAAGAGGAACCAACTCTCTACATGCAACAATTCCCATATGTTCCTTTTGTCGAGAATTCATATTATAATGATTTCAAGTACTACCTTCAGTATGGTACAACCCCGAACCATATCAATGAAAAACAAAAGAGATAACTAAGGATGAAATCTGTAAAATATCAGTTGGTTCATGATGTCTTGTTTAGAAAAAAACTATGGCGGAGTTCTACTCCACTGCCTTGAAAAGCAAGATGTTGATAAAGTTATTAAAGACCTATATGATGGACCAGTCAGAGGCCATTTTTCAGAAGATACAACAACCCATAAGATACCTAGATATGGACATTATTAACTAACTTTATTCAAGGATGCTCATTATTATTCACGTAGTTACGAGATTTTCCAAAAATATGTTGGAAGGGAGTACAAGGTTATTGGCCCGCTTTAGCCTATTACTGTTAAAGAACCCTTTGAAAAGTGGGGGTTGGACATAATTGCTGAGATTAATCCTTGTTATAACCCTATATTTCATAGTATCAACTAGTGATTGAAATTTCTTTCTCGAGTCATTTTACATTGTAAATAATATTTTATTCTTCAAATGATTTCGAAAAAAGAAAAAGAAAAAGAAAAAGAAAAACATAGAAAACAATGAAAAGAGGGTATAAAAGAAAGAAAGAAAGAAAAAGAAAATAAAAAGAGAAAATAAAAGAAAATAAAAGAAAAAAGAGAAAATCAATAAAATCCCATAAAACATAAATTTAATTTGAATCATATTGTCTAATCATGATCAAACGTTTTAAATTTGTGTTGATAGGTTAGAGAAAAAGTTTGGTCAAACTGTTTAATCTTGGCCAAAGTAGTTAGGTTAGAGTAATAATTAATCCAAGAGTCTAAGATAGATTAATATGTTAGATGCCTAGGTTAGGAGATAGGTTAGGTGATTTGTTTCAAGCAAAATTGAAAGGGGATTTCAAAATATACCCCTAGTTGATTAAATTTGATTATTTTAGCTTAGGAAAATAAAATTATGGTGTAAACTGGAAAAAAGTAAGCTTAGCGCTACATGGAACATATTTTTATCCTAAGTTTTCTATCAAACAAGACATTTTGTCTTGTAGTGACTAACTCCTTCACAAGTCTCCATCGGCGACACCCATCTCTTTCCAGATCAA
>SNQJ01S0001858.1:37201-109273 GCA_010110895.2 Picea sitchensis
AAATACTTCATGGGGTATAAACACGGCTGAAAGCAAGGACCTCTGAATCAAGAAGATAATCAGGCTCCACAACCAACACATACCTGTTACCCAATTAAATTGTCCCCCCTGACCGCTAACCTCCCCTTAAGAACCCCGCGCCATAATAGACACCTATTGTACACCTTAAAACCCCATTTCACCTCCTGTTATGCCATTTTCTGATACAGACATCGTGGATACCATGCCGAACCAAGCTGCCAAGTTAAATGCTACGACCTCTCATCATCAACAGGTGTATTTTCCTTGGGTAATTACAGTTTCTCCATTATTTTACCACAATATTTTTCAATTATGGCCACCAAGGACAAATATGCAGATGAACCCAATACTTCCCGCTCCTGTCGACCTAGACCACATCCCTCTGGCGGACAAAGATTACAAAATCACAAAGCCGAGGTGTGAATTCAACTTCTTCAAATTGCACTCATGGCTACAGGACATGTTTTCTGGACCAATGTGATGAAATTGGACTTTGGGAGTCCAATTTGCCTCTGTACATGTTCCCTCAAACTCACCATTTCCCCAAATTTTTTCTAAGATGTCAAGCCCACTATTTTCCTGGACAAAGGACCATTGCCTTCTCCTCCAGTGAAATATTGTTTCTAGTCAGCTCCAAAGCCATCAAATAATTGCTACAGATCCCTAGAAATGACTCAGCTACCCCATTCTCCATTGAAGCTCTAAACGACCTATACCAAAAACTAACTTTCCCCCAAAGAGCCCAGATATTTGAGATTTTCCTCCCAGAAGATGCCCAATTGCCCAAAAATAATCCACCTTACTCATCTTCCATTTTCATTGTCAAAGCCAACCAGATCATTTCTATTCTTTCTTACCAGCTAGGTTATTACTGAGATGAATGGGTAGATGAGCCTATTTTAGGCTTTTTATCCATATTTTCCACTGAAGAAAGAGTTTTCATTAAATTTAATTTCAGTCAATTTCTGGCTGATAATATTCATGATCAGTTATTCAGGTTTCCAACTAAAGGGATGTTTAGATACTCTCCAATTATGGTCTACATGTTTTTATTTTTTCAGTTAGACAAGTTTCCATGTGCACTTTAGAAATTAAACTAGGAAGGAAGCCCACAACCAGTGACATCATGGACCTCATTAGTGAGGAAAAATTCAACATATTTTAGCTTTAAGGACTATATAGATTAGTTCATTCACCCATTTGTTTGTATGTTGGACAACAACATGGAGCCAAGGATTAGTGAAGAAGTTTAGAGGGTCTTGCACCTATCTGATTAGACTAAAACAGAGGATTAGTATTTATACCAAAACCATATAGAAATACGAGTATATATGTGTGAGCTTCATCCTTATAGATTTCCCAAATACCTCCCAGTGAGGATTTTTGCACTAGAATATATAAGGAAAATAGTGAATTCAGATGACATTCATTTTGTTGCAAACAAAAAGAAGTCTCAGCTCAAAATCAAGACTCAGATTGGCCCTTTCATCTGCAACAACAGATTAGCAGGAGAAGAAGAAAATAACCTCTTGAAACAAATGAGGGTTCCTCTGAGTTCCACTTGGGCATATGACCCATTTGGTGTCATATTTGAACTTAGAATCAAACAAAGGATCACCCCTTATGTTCACACACAAAGCCTAGAGGTGGAGAGATACATGAACCAGCCAAAGTGGAAAGAGATCACATTATAAGAACCATAGGAGCAACCTGCCCCTATAACTGCTTCACATACTAACACACCCCAAAAGAAAGTAGAGAATAAATCAAGGCAAGAGGTTTCTCCTTCAATCACAGAGGTATCAACTGAGGATTTCCCGGTTTATAGAAAGAGGGCCAAAACCAATCATACAACAAATTTTCTCAAGGAGGGAGAAATGCAGTCTGCCATAGTCTTGGAGGGACCACACTCTTCAACCCATTCAAACAGTCAGTTTATAGTTTCTACATCATCACGAACATCTCAAATAAACCCAGACACTACTCTGACATCTGAATCGGCTCGTGGGAAAACATAGTCAAACAGTTTTGACAAATATAAACAGATCAAGCAAAGAAATGAGCTCTTGAACAACAACACCTATGCTAAGTTCTAGAAGCAGAACTCCATTGCTCAACATAGTCTGCTA
The DNA here is from genome assembly GCA_010110895.2 of Picea sitchensis. Classification (NCBI taxonomy): domain Eukaryota; kingdom Viridiplantae; phylum Streptophyta; class Pinopsida; order Pinales; family Pinaceae; genus Picea; species Picea sitchensis. Next base: position 39,352 of record SNQJ01S0001858.1, read on the forward strand.
TCAACTTTTGACACAGAAAGAGGAAGAATGCAAATAGAATTATTACAAGCATAAGTTCCCCATCGTAAAATAGTTGCAAACTATAATAAGACTTCCTTTGAATTTGATGTAAAGGATGTACATCAAGTGGACCAGATGGATATGCATAGGCAGATAGGATAAATGATATTATCAACTTTGAAAAACACCTCAATGATTGCTTCTAAGTTGCAGGTATCCTTCAACAATATCCAACCCCAATTAAATTTGGAGAAGATCTCCTCTCTGGTCAAGGATAAAAAAATAAAATTATTAGAAGAATCAGTGTTGAAGATTGGGTATGACCCAACAAATGTCATGGTAGCAGAGGAGTTGTTAAAGAAGAAGAATGTTGATATAGCATCTCTAGGAAAAAAGGTGAAGCTTCCATCTACAAAATATTCACAAGACAAAGAAGTGGCTGAGACTAAAAGCCATAGAGAAGAAATTTTAAAGTTGATCATGGAACAAAATGCACAAATAAGAGAAATGGAAGAAGAAATGGACAAACTTATAAAGGAAAAGGAACAAAATGTGCATATGGCCATGATCCCACTGGAGGCAGTCCCTCTAATAGGGATAATAACAACAAAAGGATCCACATCAACATAAATTCTATCAACAAACCCATCAACAATCCTAGTACAAGTCTCAAATGTGTATGACAAACTTGTAAAATCCATGGAAGATATGTCCATACATGGGGAAGAAATCAGAAAATTGTAAGAAGAGGTAAAAACATTGCAGTAGTTGAAATCAATGTTCTAGGACAGTCACCAGGAAGAGATGCATAAGTCTCAAAGGCTCATTCAACAATTATAGTAATTAGGGAAAGAGACTGCCATGGAAAATACTCTATTCCAAGCTAAGAAAAACATTTGGATAGATATTAACAAATCAATGTCAGAAATCTGGCCATCCATAGATATCATTTTTTAATAGCATGAGTTTGTATAGAAAGCTAGGGGAGCAATTGAAATCATCAAGTAAGAATTAGGAGAAAGACCCACAAAGGCCACTGAACTTATCATATTTTCTAAACTCCAAAAACAAGTAGGAGTTAGAAGAAATGGAGATTAAGGAAAAAACTGAAACCATCCATGAGATCATGAAGGTTCTGACCAAGAAAGGCTTAATGTTGCAGCTAGAAGAAAAATCTCACGTGATGGACATGGGTGTGCAGATATTCTTTAGTAAATTTGAGGTTCTACACAAGAAAGGGCTTCTTGGATTGTTAGTATTGAATGACAAATTGATTACTCTTCCTGATTACAAACAAAAAATGAGCACAGTGGCAAAGGACAGTTCAAAGTTTGCAAGGATACAGGGAAGAATCATTGGTAAAGGTTTCCTGGATACACTATAGTTATACTTAATTATTAAACATGAGATTAAGAATATATTCATCACTAAGCCTACCTTTTCCAAATACATAGAAATGGATGAAATATACAAGAATTTACTCAAGATTTCCATCCTAGGTAAAAAGAGGTGGGAAGATCTATGCGCATTACTTGAGTAGAGACAGTTTTGGTGTTCTAGTCATCATGGAGCAGCCAGCGAAAGTCAAAGATATGATTCATCAACCACTTCCACCAAATCAACACCAAAGATCCAAGAAAATCTACAAAATACCTACATTTTGTATTTAGATATTTAGTTAGTTATATATTCCTCCATAATATCCTAATCATTTATGACAGGATCTGTTGTAAATAGTTGTATAAATACTTCTCTCTTTGAAGTACTGTGGGTTGATTTTTTCACCCAAGAGCTATTGTGTAAATTTTATAAGGATTGACCAATAATAAAAGGGGCGTATTCACATAATTCTTGTTTCAAATTGTTGGTGATGTGCTTGCTCTATTTGTCAAAGGTTTTTCCATTCTTTCTAATCATTTCATGTGTTTCCAATTCTGATCATCATTAAAATAAATTTAAAAGAACATAATTTATTTCATTATACCATGTATCTAGTTTTTTAATGATCTGCATGTTTTTCATCTGAAACTAAGTAAAGGAATTCTTAATTGCTCTTCTACTTGGTGAAATTTCCCCTCTTTTTCTTCATTTCATTTCATTTGAATCAAATAGATCCAATAGTCTTAATACCCTCCCCTATGGATAAAACCTTATAAAAAACTAAAACAACTCCTTATCTTTAAGTACAGACCCCATAGCCCAATGGAAATTTAGACAATTCTTTCAACCATATATTTCAAACAAACAAACAAAACTCGAACTATCATAACTAGCCTAACATTTTAAAACTCAAACAAATCTAAATCATATAGAGAGATCCCCCTCTGAAGCTGGCAGGTCTAGATCTCAGCTTCCAAAGTGGTGTGGTAGTTACCTCTGTCTTTTCTTATACAACCTCTGGAAATTACAGAGTGATAACATAGTGGCGACCATACTGGGGAACTGAACAAATTTTCCAACTTTATGAATTATCTTCCCTAGGTAAGAAAACCTTTATTTCTTGAAAATCAAAGATCTATAATATCGATAGATAAATGTTCATAGGTTGTAAAAATTTGTAAACAAATTAATTAGGCTTTTCAAGTTTAAGTTTTGTCTCCAAAAAAAATTCACACTATATCTCATCCTGATCAAGAACCTGTAAAAGTAGTAGATAACCCTGCAAAAGTGATCAGAAAAATAAGTTTAGCAGAAATTCAAGGGAGTAGTAGTCCTCTTCCTAGGGAAACATCTCTTCCAGAGAAGTTTGTCACAATCCAATATATCCAGTTTGATCTACCATTTGAGCATAGCCTATTCAGAACCAAATTTGATATCTTTGTAGATGAAACAGTTTTAGATCAAGCTATCCTCCAACCTAATACACTTGAAAGACACTCTTTTGGATCATATCTTGATCAAAAAATCCTACAAAAAATTGAGAAGTTACAAGATCTAGCATCAGAATTTGATCAAGCTTTGCATAAAGCCTACATTCAAAAATCTGTTGAACTTTATGCCTTGATCATATCTGCATCATCTATCAATCCTCAACCAGTTCATCCTATATCTTCCAACCCTGCTTCTTCCATATATTCCACCACTTCTCCAACTAATTCATAGGTTGTTATCCAACCTCTCACAGGAGTTCCTGATAGCTATCCTCCTCCACCAATCATGGCAGCAAGATATGCTCCCCTTGTTTTGGCTGCTCCCTTACACAATATGCCCCAGGAATATCAAACTAGGATTCCTAAGTTTGATGCCACTAGAAATATGACTTCACAACAACATGTTGACAAGATGAATGGATTCTTTGATTGGTAAGAAGTTGATGAAGAAGATGTCAAAATGAGATTATTTGCCCAAAGCTTAAATGGAGAAATTAGGAAATGGTTCAAAGCCTTACTAGCTTCTAGTATTAATGACATTGTTTCCTTTCACCAATCATTCCTCAATAGATGGGAAGTTAAGAAAAATCCACTTCAAATTTTATCTGAATATGAAAGTATTGCAAGAAACCAAGGGGAAAGTGTACAAGATTATTGCACTAGATTTAACAATATTTATAATTCAATTCCAACAAACATTAAACCTCCTCAAGGTTTAGCTTTGATAAAATTCCCTGATGGTTTTGATGCTGACATGTCTTATCAATTGAGAGAAATAAACCCTGCAACTTTGGAAGAAATTAAAAGATGTGTTGTGAGTGTTGAGGAAAATTTGTTAGCTAAAAGAGATAGACAAAGAATAGAGAGGAGAGTAACTATCAGAGACGAACCATCGACCTCTTCTGTTGATGCTAAAATAGACTCTCTAGTTAGAACCATGGAAAGGGTGATGGAAATATTAGACATCATTGATAGAACTCCACCAAGATAAAATCAACCTTGTCCCCAAATTAGAAATCCTAATTTTAGGAGAAATCCACCCCAAATCAGACAAAGAGAACCAAGAGAACAAAGAGGCCCATATCAACAGATTAGGCCCCCTTTTCAAGAAAATTATGTTGATGAAGGTGAAGAAACAATTGAGGGACTTGATGATGTTCACATTAATTTAATGAGAATAAATAATAATGATTCAATTTTTCTTACCCAAGAAGAACATGATCTTTTCCTCCTTTCACAAACTGAAGTTGATGAGGAGGAATCGGATCAAAAAGCTTTTTAAAATGCAATTATGGAAGTTCATAGACAATATAACCTGAGAAGTAAGAATTCTAATGATAACCTAACTAAGAAAGCTTCTGACTTGAAATACAATTGATACACTTGCCAAGAAAGTTCCTAATAGTCCCCCCAAGAAAAAATTAGAGGTCCCAACCAAAAGAACATCTAATTTTGTTTCAAAAACAACCCAAACTGATGTTCCCTTTGCCATCCAACCTAAATATACTTCACAGAATAATGTTGTTGAGAAATCATATTTTTCTAACCAAAACAAAAATCAAACTTCATTTGGAAAGTGAATTGGAAAAAATCAAGATACCCATTCCTCTAACATAGTTAATGAATAAGAATGCTTACAGATCACAAGTGATAAAAACTATGAACATGGAGGCAAGTACAGATACAATGAATATTGATGATGATCAACCCGAGTTATTATTTGGGCTTGAAGTTGATGGAAAGTCTGAAAGTGGTGTTGTACTCCCATTTTACATCAGTTTAAACATTCATGACAAAACTTTGCACAATGCCATTCTAGACTTTGGTGCTTCCCACAACCTTATGCCTAAGGTTGTTATGGAAAAATTAGGACTTGACATCACTAGACCATACAAAGATTTATATTCTTTTGATTCAAGTAAAGTAAAATGCATAGGTCTTATCAAATATTTGTGTGTTACTTTAGCAGAAATCCTAGCCAAGAGTATGGATATGGACATAGTGTTGCAAAAATACCTCCTAAATATGGCATGTTACTGTCTCTCTCATGGGGAGCCAAGTTACAAGGTACCCTTCAACTGGACATGTCCTATTCCACCATCCCATTATTTGGTCAACATAGGATATTATATAGGGAGACATTGATGAAATACATGGCCAGTAGTGAGGATAAACCATACAATTATCCCTTATATTCTGTTTATTCAAACCTTGATTCTTTTATTTTGTACAATGATGGAGACATGGAAAGACAAATTGCTAATCTGGAGGATGATGTTTATAACATTGAGGAAAAAAAAACAATTCTGGAAGAAGCAAAAATAGTGATGGTATAATCTGATGAACCAAAGGAACCTCTATGGAGTTTATACTTTGATGGTGTTGTTAGTAAGGAAGGATCGGGTGCTGGTGTGTGGGTTTCTAATTAAAAAACATATCATACAGAAAGTCATTCCTACAAGTTGAATTTTCAGTGTACCAACAATATAGCTGAATATGAAGCCTTAATGCTAGGTTTGAAACTTTTAAAGAATCTTGGTGCTAAGAGGATTTCAATTAGGGGTGATTCTGAACTAATAATACAATAGACCAAAGGTGAATACTCTTCTAAATACCCAATATTGAGAGCCTACATAAATGTTGTCCTAGATTTTCTGCAGTTCTTTACTGAATATGATTTGCTATCCATTCCCAGAGACCAAAACATTCTTGCTGATGGTCTGGCTACCTCAACAATTACCTGTAAGATACCAGCTCATCCTAATCACCAGTACACAATTGAAGTGAAATGCAGACCTGATATCCCAGACAACATCAGGTATTGGCAAGTCTTTGGAAATGACGAACAAATTGAAAATTTCTTGCAATCAAAGAATGAATTTGAATGTGCCAACATAGATGTTGATATTGATGATGAAAAATAAAATGTAGATAATATAGGTTTAGAATAAATAAATAAAAAACAAGAAGATCTGGACATTTTTCAATTGAAAGATAATATTCTGCCTAGAGCGTTAGTCCCTTTGGAAGAGTTGTTTGGTTTTTATGATGTTTCCAAAAAACCTAAAATTGAACCTACTGGAAAGGAAGTTGAAGACTGAAACATAGGAACTGAAAAAGAACCAAAGATGATTAAACTGTCAAAATCTTTACCTCTTTGTCAAAAACAGAAATATATAGAATTATTCAAAGAATTTATAGATGTTTTTGCATGGAGCTATGAAGGTCTGAAATCTTATGACACTAGTATTATGCAACATAAAATTCCCATAAAAGAATACCAAAATCCTTTTAAACTAAAATTTAGGAGGATTAACCGAAAGTTGATGCCTTTGATTGAAAAAGAAATAAAAAAGATGTATGATGCTAAAATTATTGTCCTATCCCATTAAGATTTTTTAAATGGGCATCAAATTTAGTTCCAACTAGGAAGAAGAGTGAAGAAATCAGACTGTGCATTCATTTCGGAAACCTTAATAAAGTCTTTGTCAAAGACATCTATCCGTTTCCCAAAATGGACCATATTTTGTAGAAGGTAGTTGGGTCCATTCGAATTTCTCTATTAGATGGTTTTTCTGGTTACAACCAAGTTTTAGTCCACCCTGATGATCAAGAGAAAGAAACATTTACTACACCTTGGGGCACTTTCATGTATGTGAAAATTCCTTTTGGTTTAATGAATGTTGGGGATACATTTCAAAGAGAAATGGATATTTATTTTGTGGATGAACATGGAATATTCATTGTTATATACCTGGATGATATTACTGTTTTTTCAAAAACAAATGAATAACACTTGCTCCACCCGAGAAGAGTTTCGAAAAATACAGGAGATTTGGAATTTCGCTTAATCCAAAGAAAACATAATTTTGATCTAGAAGAAGGTAAATTGTTAGGACATATCATATAAAAAGATGGAATTAAAATTGATCCTGGCAAAATTGAATCCATTAAAAAAATAGATCATCCTAGAAGCATAAAAGAATTACTATCTTTCATTGGAAAAATAAAATTTCTAAGAAATTTATCCCTAACTTGGAAGACCATATAAGAAATATAACAAATATGTTGAAAAAGGACACAAAATAAACTGGACCATAGAATCAAAACATTCATTTGATTAGGTGAAACAAGCCTTAACACAATCCCCTATGTTTATCAGCCTTGATTACACAAAAGATTTCCTCCTATTCTCTTTTTCCTCTGAGCATACTATTTCAACAGTTCTCTTGTAGAAGAATAATGAAGGCCATGAAAAACCTATTTCATTCTTCAGCAAATACTTGAGAGCTACTGCACTGAATTAAAACATCATGGAAAAGCAAGATTTTGCTTTGGTAAAACCAATCAAATATTTCAGAGTATATATTCTCCATTCACATATAATTGCTTAGGTTCTGTGGTGAAAGATATTCTGACCCAAGACAATCCTGATAGTAAAAGAGGTAAATGGATTGTTTTTATCCTTGAATATGATATTGAGATCAATCCAACCAAGCTCATTAAGGGTCAAGGATTAGATAAATTGATGGTTGAGTCCAATTTTCATGCTTTGGATATTAATTTTCTAGCTGCAGTGGATGAACAAGAAGAGTAGGTGACTCCACAAGTTAAAGAGGCTTTCTCAACCTCTTCCTAGTATGAAAACCTGATTTTTGTTTTACAGCATTTACAAGCTCCTCCTGGTTTAACCAAGACTAAGGATCTATTTCTTAAACTCAAAGCTATGAAGTATTTTATTTTAAATGGCAATTTGTATTGGAAAGATGATGGAGGGATTTTACTAAACCGTTTATTGAAAGATGAGGAAGATAAATCTTTGCAGGAATTTCATGAAGGAGATCGTGGTGGACTCTTGAATTGGAACACCACTGCCAACAAAATTCTAAGGGTTGGTTTTTACTGGCCAAACTTATTTGCAAATGTCCACAAGAAAGTGACCTCCGATCATAGTTTTCAAATCTTTGAAGGACAAAGGAAACTAATTCCTTTACCCTTGAAACCAATATCAGTTGAAACTCCTTTTCAACAATGGGGTTTGGATTTCATTGGATAAATCCATCCACCATCATTAGGAAAACACAAATGGATTCTCACAACCACTGACTATTTTACCAAGTGGATTGAAGTTGTACCTACAAGGCAAGCCATTGATGTTGTGATCGTTAAGTTTTTGGAAACTAACATTCTTTCAAGATTTGGATGTCCCTGGAAAATCATTACTAACAATGCAACATCATTCAAATCAAAGAAGATGGTGAAGTTTTGCAACAAATATCAGATCACCTTAGGACACTCTACTGCCTATTACCCTCAGGGAAATGGATTAGTAGAGTCTTCCAACAAGATTCTAGTCAATATTATCAAAACGTTGTTGCAGGATAACAAAAATTCATGGCACAACAAGTTGGTTAATGCATTATGGGAAGACAAACTTACGAAAAGGAGATCAATTGGGATGTCCCCATACCAGTTGGTTTATGGAATGAATGTTGTTTTTTGCACTTCTTTAGGTGTCCCTATCATGTAATTACTGTAGGAAGTACATGTAGAACCCAACTACATCCAAAGGAGAATTAATCAGACCATACAACTACAACATTCCAGGGAAGAGTTCTACAACCAAACTCAAGTGATCTGGGAAAATATCAAGAATATCTATGATAGAAGGGTTAAGGTTGATGACTTCCAGATAGGAGAAAAAGTAATGAAATGGGATTAAAGGAATGAAGAGAAGGGAAATCATGGAAAGTTTGAGAATTTATGGAAAGGTCTATATATAATCCATGCTTATAGAGGAAGCAATGCATTCTTGATAAAGGACATGGATGGAATAGATCTGCTAAGAGGACCTGTCAATGGTAGAATGCTTAAGCACTATATTTCACTAGAGTGAAATCATTCCTCACCCAGTTCATTGTAAATACCATTTTACTTTTTCTGTCATGAGTGGGTGACTTATATCATAGGTTCAAGCCCAAAGAGAAGGCCCTATGCCCCTGATCAGTTGTCACCAGGTTTACATCTACAATAAAACTAGTCAAATGTAGGAAGTAGTGGAGAAGATGATTCAAGGAAATCGGTAGTTGGTTCTTGGAACCTCACAAGGAGAGCACCATCCCCAAGTGGAGCCACTGTTATAACCCTATATTTTATAGTATCACCTGGTGATTGAAACTTATTTCTCTAGTCATTTTACATTGTAAATAATATTTCATTCTGCAAATGATTTCCAAAAAAGAAAAAGAAAAAGATAAAGATAAAATAGAAAAAAATGAAAAGAGGGTATAAAGAAAGAAAGAAAGAAAAAGAAAAGAAAAAGAGAAAATAAAAGAAAAGAGAGAAAAGCAATAAAACCCCATAAAAAATAAATTTAGTTTGAATCATAGTGTCTAATCATGATCAAACTTTTTAAATTTGTGTTGACAGGTTAGAGAATAAGTTTGGTCAAACTCTTTAATCTTGGCCAAAGTAGTTAGGTTAGAGTAATAATTAATCCAAGAGTCTAAGCTGGATTAATATGTTAGATGCCTAGGTTAGGAGATAGGTTAGATGATTTGTTTAAAGAAAAATTGAAAGGGGATTTCAAAATATACCCCTAGTTGATTAAATTTGATTATTTTAGCTTAGGAAAATAAAATTATGGTGTAAAATGGAAAAAATCAAGCTTAGCGCTACATGGCACATATTTTTTATCCTAAATTTTATAGCAGACAAGACATTTTGTCTTGTAGTGACTATCTCTCACACAAGTCTCCATCGGCGACACCCATCTCTTGCCAGATCAACGGTCCTCAATGCTTTTCGGACCCCCCTGACCTTTCTACCTTTAATAGTGGGGGGGGTGGGGGTTTGAAAAGTGGTTTTTCCTCATGTCGTTCCCACATAACGTGGTGCGCCCTCAACATATCAACCCCCCCCCCTCTGAAATAGTCCAAACCACCACCCAATACCACTCACCTCACCCTGCCACCATAGTCCTATTACTACATGCCATCTGCCTTGTCCTACATACCTGTTACCCAATTAAATTCTTCCCCTTAACCGTTAACCACCCCGTAACAACCCCGCGCCATAATAGACACCTATTGTACACCTTAAAACCTCATTTTACCTCCTATTACACCATTGTCTGATACAAACACCGCAAATACCACACCAAACCAAGTTGCCAAGTTAACCGCCATGACCTCTCACTGTCAACATGCATATTTTCCCTGGGTAATTACATTTTCACCATCACTTTTCCACAAGGTCTATCAATTATGGCCCCTAAGGCCAAATCTACAGATACATATGAGAACCTAATACTTCCCCCTCCTGTCGACCTGGACCACATCCCTCTGGTAGACAAAGATTACAAAATCACAGATCCGAAGTGAAAATTAGACTTCTTCGATTTTCACTTATGCCTAAAGGACATTTTTCTGGACCAAAGTGACGAAATTGGACTCTGGGAGTCCATTTTTCCTTTGTAAATGTTCCCTCAAACTCACCATTTCCCTGAACTCGCTCTCAAATGTCAATCTCGCTATTTGCCCGACCAAAGGGCCATTTCCTCCTCCTCAAGTGAAAGATTGTTTACATTCACCTCCGAAGCCATCGACCAGATGTTGCAGATCCCTAGAAATGACTCAATTGTCTCATTGATGTAGACCCCCTTCCCTCCTTGGGATGCACGAGCTGCCGGTCTCTGGATCTTTCCATCTTCTGAGTCAGATTGACTCTTCGATCTCCTAATCGAACCCAAAACAAATCTGCAGAGGTCCCTTTTTCCTCTTTAGGCGCAAGTTCTATGAATACTTGCACCCTATGTCTGCGCGCTCTGGCGCTCTTAAATTTTTGGGCGCTAGCTCCTTTACACTAGCCCCTTCCTTCAATATGTCTGTGGGCTATAACCTTGTGGAACTATATGATTGTGGGCATGGGCAAGACTGGTTTAGATCAACCCACTTTTTGCCCCACAATTCACCTCCAACTGCAACGTATCCCTTCATCGAAACAGTGGTTGAAATTGCAGCCCGCTCAAGAAATATTATCTTCCGAGCTTTTCTTCGCTCCACAATTCCCCACCGTCGATCTTCAACCTATCAACGCTAATTCTTGATAAATGATTGTTATTGAATCTTTACCTATCTCTAGCCAACTATCTAATCAATGACCTCTTCTCCCTTCACGCATGATCTTATACCTTCATGATTTTTCACCATGTAACTCCCCTCTAAATCAACGAATGTCATTGATTCTGGCTTTCCGACCTTCAGGAGTTTTGAGTCTCAAGATTTTTCTTCCTCTATATGGAAATCTTCCAGAGTGAAAGATCTATTGCCACCTATCTCCCTGAACCTACGGCTAGGATTCCCTTCATGAATCCGGCCTTCGGGGATCTTGATTCTCAAATTCTCTCCTCTGCTGACTGGGTATCTCCTGGAGTGGAAGATCTTCTGATGCGTGTCTCCCAAATCAACGACTGTGCTCCCGCTTCAGGACTTTGGCCTCCTCAATCAGATCGATGGTCCTTCCCCTCCCTCCTCAATCAACGATCAAGATCTTCTCTATGTCTTCAGACCTATCCTTCCTTAATCGCTTTCCTCCAGAGTCCTATATCTGGTGCCGCGTGTCCTCTTTCGCATCAACAACTCTCGTCATTTCCGAGATTTTGGCCTTCAACGTTCTCAAATCTCAACAACCACAATTCTCCGAAGTGAAATCTTCCGGAGTGCTGGATCTTATGACACTTGTCCTCTCTTGATCCAACAACTGTTCAATGGTTGTTTAACAGAGTGAATCTCCATCCTCTGTGTGTCCCTTTTCATATCAACGATCCATTTTCTCCTTGTAGGATCAACGACCCTTAACCACTTCGACCTTCGATGCTTCAGAACTTTCTAAAACTTCTTTCCATAAAAACCCCAGAGTGGAATCCTCCGAAGTCCACGATTTGGTGACACCTGTCCTCTTCCATATCAACGACTATCATTCACTTCGGCTGTTTGGGATTTGGTGATGTCAAACCTTTCTCCTTCACGTTCTCCTATAGTGGCTTCACTCATAATTCACGATCTCTCGCAACGTGCCCTCCTGGATCTAATGGTCCATCTTTTCTTCGGCTCTTTGGGCTTAGGAGATCTTAGTTCTCAACTGAAACCTCACTACAACTTACCTGGAGCTCGTGATCTATTGACAAGTGTCCCATTTCAGATCAACATATCTTGGCCCTTCATCTCTTTGGGCTTCGGGTGTTTCAACCTTCTGTGCTCTCGTTCCTGCCATAATGCCTTCACCAGAACTTGATGGATTTCTTCCACACATCCTCCCAAATGATGGATGGTCCCAAATGACTTCGGGACTTTGGAACTTTTGCAAGTCCACCCTCCTACGTGTACACAAAGCGTTAAAGCTCACTCACCTTCTCCAATGTTGAAATCTTCTTGGATCCCAAACTCTTCCTTGGAGTTGTCCTCATGCTCCTTTCTAGCTATGTTGCTGTTGTTGTTGTTGCTTCTTCTTCTCCTTCTTCCCTGCTTATATGGTAGGCTCTCCTCTGCTCATCTTCTCTTTTCTAACTGCTTCTTGCAGTGACCTCAACGTCAGCTTCATGATCTCCTCTATCACTCTGTCCAGTTGCTCCAGTGGTTGGCTCTTCTTATGCAGTCTTCTCAGCCGCAACTCTTCCTTATTAGTGGGTGGATCGAATTGATCCCACTTGCTACTTTCCCCATATCTCATGGCCTTATATTTCCACCCTACTGCAAAATTCATTTCTACAATTCCATCGTTGAGCTGCTGCTCAGTTTCTCCTTCTGACAACGTTTCTTCTGCCAGTTCTCCTGCTGGTATATCTCCAGCTCCCTCCAACCGTTCTACAGGCTGGTATGCTTCTCCATATGCTTCCAACTAACTTGTTAGATGTGCAAGATTTGCACCATTACCCTTCTCTCTGGGGCTTCCAATTATTCATATAGATCATAAAAATCCATGCTGTATGTTTCCACTACTGTTGTAGGCTCCAATGCTGCAGTCATCTCCTGTTCAACTTCCTGGCTGAAATATTTGGGCCATTCTTCTGAATGCTCCTCCCCTTTTGTTGGGGTATACATCAATTTCTTCTCCATTTCTTCCTCTTCTCCTTGGTAAGCTTCTGATATCTTCTCTTTCATCATTACAGTCATCGTTGGTTGTCTTTCTTCTGTTGTTGCATCTGCAACACATTCTCTGGCCTTGACTGGGTTGCTTGGTAGGAATATTTGAATTCTATCAATGATCAAAATTCTCCTCTGATACTCCTCTTGGATGGTGAGATTGTTTAAATTTTCATCATATTCATTCACATTGTTTTCAAATCCACATGAATATTCATCTATCATCACTCCTTGCTGACATGAACTCACTTCTGAGCTCCTGAGACTTTCAGACAGTCTTGTTTCTTTCCATCTCCCCACTTGGAAATTTTGGATTTCTCTTCTGCCCATGTGGTAGTCTATGAGATCAACCGATCCCATCTCATTTCCCACATATCAATTTGAACTTTCATCACTTCTCCTCTGGCAGCATATGATACCTCCACCTAATCTATTTCTATTGCCCACCTGGCAACTTGAAAGTCCAATTCTGCCCACTTGGAAGTATGAATTTCCACTGCTATGCTCGTAACATTGTATGAGATCCTCCAATGATCTCATTTCATTGCCCACCTGGAAATATGAAAATCCATCTTTGTTCTCCTATTAACTTATGAGATCTTTATCTGATCTCACCTCCTCCTCATCACTAAGGCGTCTCCCAATTTCTGGTTCACAGATGTAAACCACTTCTTCCTCTATGTAACTGAGGTTTTCAACATACCTCAACCACCTCTTTAACAACTGATGTTGTCCTTTGGCCAACAATATCTTGACTAGCCACTTCACCTTGTTCTTCATGGGCCACTCATACACCTAATGCGCTTTAGCATCTCGCTCCATTTTTAAAGTCAGCTGCTCTATCCTTTCTCTTATCTCACTAAGCTCAAGATCCATCTTTGGATTTCTCTTTTTCTTGCGGTCTTCTCTTAAACCATGCCCATGGCCTTTAGTATCCATTTTCACCTTCTACCTACCCTCTTGGAAATACTATGGATCAATCTACACCCGAGAGCATCCCCATCTTCTCTTAGAACTCACCTGGTTGTTTAAATGTTTGCTGCTACTTTACACATGCAACAACTTCCTTACAGAGCATAAATACCGTACACCTTCACTGTCTACAGGAAATATTTAATTTCTGATACCACCTAATGTTATCAGGTCATCTCCTTTCACTGTCTCTCTCTTTTCCTGATGTCTACAAACAAAATTATGGCCTCCTACTATTTCTCTTTCACCTGAAATCTATAGACAAAATTCAAGCTCTGTCTCCTTTTGCCTGAAATCTACAGACAAAAATATCAGCTCTGATATGACCTGGTATTAGAGTATATCCTTTCACCATATATCCTTTGCCTACATATGCAAAAAAATAATGAATTTGTTTTCTCTCTCCTTTGTCTGCTATCTGCAAACAAAATTCGGCTCTGATACAACCTGATGTAGACCCCCTTCCCTCCTGGGGATCTGAGACCTTCAAGTCTCTGGATATTTCCTTTGGATCAACTCTTCGGGCTCCTAATCGAACCCAAAAAAAATCTACAAAGGTCCCTTTTTCCTTTTTAGGTGTAGGTCCTATGAATACCAGCACCCTTTATCTACGTGCTCTTCAATTTTTGGGTGCTAGCTCCTTTACACTAGCCCCTTCCTTCAATATGTCCATGGGATATAACCTTGTGGAACTATGCAATTGTAGGTGTGGGAAAGAGTGGTTTAGACCAACCCACTTTTCACCCTGCAATTCACCTCCAGATGCCATGTATCCCTTCGTCGAAACAATGGTTGAAATTGTGGCCCGCTCAAGAAATATTATCTTCCAAGCTTGTCCTGGCCTCACAATTCTTCCCCACTGTTGATATTCAACCTCTCAGTGCCACTTTTTGATCAACGACTGTTATCAAATCTTTACCTGTCGCTGGCCAACTTTCCAATTAGCGAGCTCTTCTCCCTTCACACACGATCTCAGACCTGCGTGATATTTTTCCACGTAACTCCACTCTAAATCAACGATTGTCATTGATTCCGGCCTTCGAGAGTTTTGACTCTCAAAATTTTGATTCCTCCATATGGAAATCTTCCAAAGTGGAATATTTGTTGCCACCTATCTCATTGAACCTACAGCTAGGATTCCCTCCGTAAATCCAGACTTTGGGGATCTCGATTCTCAAATTCTCGCCACTACTGACTGGGTATCTCTTGGAGTGGAAGATATGTTGATGTGTGTCTCCCTAATCAATAGATTTTCTCCCGCTTCAGGACTTTGGCCTCCTTAATCAGATCGATGGTCCTTTTTCTCCCTCCTCGATCAACGATCGAGATCTTCTCTAGGTCTTCATACCTGCCCTTCCTTTGCTTTCCTCTGGATTCCTAGATCTGGGGTCACATGTCGTCCTTTTCATCTACGAATCTCTTCATTTTTGAGATTTTGGCCTTCGATGTTCTCAAATCTCAAGAACCACAATTCTCCGAAGTGAAATCTTTCGGAGTGCTGGATATTTTGACACCTATCCTCTCTTGATCTAATGATTGTTCAATGGATTTCTAACGAAGTGAATATCCATCCTCCACATGTCCCTTCATAGACCAATGATCCACGTTATCCTTGTGGGATCAATGATCCTTAACCACTTCGACCTTCAATGCTTCATAAATTTATGAAACTTCTTTCCATAAAAACCCCAGAGTGGAATCCTCTGAAGTCGATGATATGGTGAGACCTGTCCTCCTCCATATCGATGGCTATCGTTCGCTTCAACTTTTCAGGCTTCAGCGATGTCAAACCTTTCTCCTTCGCGTTCTCCTGGAGTGACTTCACCGGGAATTCATGATCTCTCGCCACGTGCCCTCCTGGATCTAACAGTCCAACTTTTCTTCGACTCTTCAGGCTTCGGCGATCTCCGTTCTCAACTCAAACCTCACTACAACTTACATGTATCTCACGATATGTTGACAAGTGTCCCTTTGCATATCGACAACTCTCGGCCCTTCGACTCTTCGGGCTTCGGGTGTTTCAATCTTCTGTGTGCTCATTCCTCCCGGAGCGCCTTCACCCAAACTTGATGGATTTCTGCCACATGTCCTGCCAAATGATGGATGGTCCAAAATGACTTCGGGACTTTGGGAATTTTGTGAGTCTACCCTTCTACATGTACACAAAGTTTTAAATCTCATGCTCCTTCTCGTGATCAGATGACGACTGATCCTCTTTGCTTAGATCCAACGCTTGAGATCCGTTTCCTCCTCCGCGCTTCCTTATGTCACTGGACATTGATCTAACAGTCCAGGCTCCTTTACCACATCGAATCTAATGGTTGTTGTCACTCCTCCTCCAGATCTTCCACCTTCTCCCGACTTGGAATATTTTGAAAGTGTTCAAATACTTTTTTTGGCCTTTGAACTTTCTCCAGCGAGCTCAACCTCTAGGTCTTGCCTATGTGTTTGAAAACACTATCTCTCTTGAGATTTTGGACTTGGCATAAGTCCATCTCTTACGCTCTCTTTGTGTTATCTCTTCCAAGCTTTAGGAATTAGAATAAGTCCGTCACTCACGCATTCCTTTTGTTATTCCTTTGGAGATTGATCTCCTTGAAGATTTCGATCTCCCATGCATTCCTTGCATTTCTGGGATTTCGTCAAACTCAGATCCGAAGGATTTCTTGAAAATAAATACTTCTTGCCCTCCTGGCATTCCCCTTGCTCGATACACACCTTGTAGAGCTACTTCTATAGAGTATTCAGTAAATTTGTTCTTCCCGAATTCAACACAGAGTTCTTCATGTGCACATTTTCACTCGCTTGATGCCTGCTTGGCAGAGATCTACAGATTTCTCAGTAACTCCGGTTCTCTCTAAACTCGACAAAGATTTATTCCTTTTCACTCCTTACACTTTTGTTGATGAAGGTTCAAGGGTAACCCTCTTGAGATTTCCTTGAGGTTAACTCACCTCTGTCAACGCACTCCTTGCGGACTGTGTGCATTCCTTGCACTCGGAAACTCTAAGATGAGAAACAATTGAAACTCATACAATACTTCACCAGTTCATACATTCAAACATGAATGACATATAAAATCATAACAAGGAATACAAATACATAAACACACCATATGCAAGAAAAACTGCTTTTCTATTATCTTTGTGTGTTTATACAGATGTTTACAGAAACTGGACTGCAACAGAGTCCCAGTTCTCTCAATCTCTCTCTCAGAACTATTCTACCTCCTATGTCTCCTAAGAATATGTACCTAATATCTCTCTCTCAAGTATCCTAATTACAAATGAGGGCCCTACGAGCTTATCCTCTTCACCGCCTTAGTGATATCACTGTCTCAGTTACGACACCGTACTCCTACAATTCCTTCCATAAATGAATTTCCAGACCTAACTATGATCTAGACCTGCTATGGGAAAACATTTAAGGAAACCCTATGCACTACATGTACAAAGGTATGGCCTGGCTCTTATAGCCTTACAACATGAAAATCCATATTGAATCATATTTCAAATTTTAAAAATGGGAGGGTTGGTGTCTCTCCCTTTCTCCATTGCGCATCTGCATGTTGGTGCATTTGTTGAGGTGGATAGATTCTCTTGCATCACCCATTTTCCATTGCATCCCTAAACGACCTATACCATAAACTCACTTTCCCCCAAAGATCCCAGATATTTGAGATTTTCCTCCCAGAAGATGCCCAATTGCCCAAAAAGAATCCACCTTACTCATCTTCCATCTTCACTGTCAAATCCAACCATATAATTTCTATGATTTCTTACCTGTTAGTTTATTACTCATATGAATGGGTAGATGAGCCTATTTTAGGATTTCTATCCATATTTTCCACTAAAGAAAGAATTTCCATTAAATTTAGTTTTAGTCAATTTCTGGCTGATAATATTCATGATCAGTTTTTCAGGTTTCCAACTGAAGGGATGTTCAAATACTATTCAGTTCTAGTCTACATGTTTTTATTTTTTTAGTCATACATGTTTCCCAGTGTGCTTAAAAAATTAAAACAAGAAGGCAGCCCACAACCAGTGACATCATGGACCTCATTATTGAGGAAAAATTCAACAGAGTTCAACTTCAAGGACTACATAGATCAATTCATTCATCCATTTGTTTGTATGTTGAACAACAGTACAAAGCCAAGGATCAATGAAGAATTTCAGATGGTCTTGCACCTATATGATCAAGATAATACAAGGGATTGGTATTTATACCAAAACCATACACAAATAAGAGTATATGGGTGTGATCGGTCTCCTTACAGATTGCCCAAATACCTCCCAGTGAGGGATTTTTAACTAGAATATATAAGGAAAATGGTGGATTCATATTGAATTCACTTTGTTGCAACAAAAAAAAGTCTCAACTAAGAATCAAGACTCATATTTTCCCTTTCATCTACAACAATAGATCAATAGGAGAAGAAGCAGATAACCTATTGAAACAAATGATGTTTCCTTTGAGTTCCACTTGGGCATATGATCCATTTAGTGTCATCTCTGAACTTAGAATCAAACAAAGGAGCACCCCTTATGTTCACATAAAGAGGCTAGAAGTGGAGAGATACATGAACCAAACATAGTGGCAAGAGAACACATTAGAAGAACCAGAGGAGCAACCTGCCCCTGTAACTACTTCACATACTAACACACCCAAAAATAAAGTAGAGAAGAAATCAAGGAAGGATGTTTCTTATTTAGTCACATAGGTATCAGCTGAGGATTTCCAGGTTTACAGAAAGAGGGCCAAAACCAGTCATACAATAGATTTTCTCAAGGAGGGGAAAATGCAGTCCACCATAGTCTTGGAGGGACCACACTCTTCAACCCATTCAGACAATCAGTTTACAATTTCTACATCATCACCATCTTCTCAAAGAAACCCAAACACTACTCTGACAATTGAATCAGCTCATGGGAAAACAAAGTCAAACATTTTTGACAAATATAAACAGATCATGCAAAGAAATGATCTCCTCAAAAACAACACCTATGCTTAGTTTTGGAAGAAGACCTCCACTGCTCAACATAGACTGTTGTCATATTTTGACACAGAAAGAGGAAGAATGCAAATGGAATTCTTACAAGCACAAATTCCCCATCCTAAAACAACTGCAGACTATAAGAAGATGACCTTTGAATTTGAAGTAATGGATGTCTATCCAATGGACCATATGGATATGCATAGGAAGACAAGAGAAATGATATTCTCAACTTTAAAAAACACCTCAATGACTGCTTCTAAGTTGCAGGTATCCTTAAAAAATATCCAGTCCCAATTAAAGATGGAGAAGATCCCCTATCTTTCCAAGGATAGCAAAATAAAATCATTAGAATAATTGGTGTTGAATATGTGGTATGACCCAACAAACATCAACGCAACAGAGGATTTGTTAAAGAAGAAGAATGCTGATATAGAATATATGAGAAAATAGTTGAATCTTCCAGCTACAGAAGATTCACAAGCCAAAGAAGTGGTTGATACTGAAGGCCACAAAGAAGAAATGTTAAAGTTGATCATGGAACAAAATGCACAAATAAGAGAAATGGACAAACTTATAAAGGAAAAGGATCAAAATGTGCATATGGCCATGATCCCACTAGAGGAAATCCCTCTAACAGGGATCAGAATAGCAGAAGGATCCACATCAACATAACTTCCATCAACAATCCTAGTACAAGTCTCAGATGCATCTAACAAACTTGTAAAATCCATGGAATATATGTCCATACAAGGGGAAGAAATAAAAAAATTGCAGGAAGAGGTAAAAACATCGCAGGAGTTGAAATTAATGTTCCAGGCCAGTCACCAGGTAGAGATGAATAAGTCTCAAAGGCTTAGTCAACAATTACAACAATTAGGGAAAG
This sequence comes from Picea sitchensis, assembly GCA_010110895.2. Classification (NCBI taxonomy): domain Eukaryota; kingdom Viridiplantae; phylum Streptophyta; class Pinopsida; order Pinales; family Pinaceae; genus Picea; species Picea sitchensis. The sequence continues at coordinate 59,218 of SNQJ01S0001858.1, forward strand.
AGACTACCATGGAAAATACCTTAGCCCAAGCTGAAGAAAATTTTTGGATAGATATCAACAAATCAATGTCAGAAATCTAGCCATCCATACAGATCATTTTTGAACAGCATGAGTTAGTACAGAAATCCAGGGGAGCAATTTAAATCATCAAGGAATAATTAGGAGAAAGACCCACAGAGGCCACTGAACTTATCAGATTTCTAAACTCCAAAAACAAGCAGGAGTTAGAAGAATTGGAGATTGAGGACAAAACAAAAACCATCCTTGAGATCAAGAAGGTTCTGACCAACAAAGGCTTAATGTTGTAGCTAGAAGAAAAATATCAAGTGATGGACATAGGTGTGAAACAATTCTTCAGTAAATTTGAGGTGCTACACAAGAAAGGGCTTCTTGGATTGTTAGTACTGAATGACAAATTGATTACTCTTCCTGATTACAAACAGAAAATGAGCACAGTGGCAAAGGAAAATTCAAATTTTGTAGAGATACAGGGGAAGCATCACTGGTAAAGCTTTCCTAGAGATACTACAATTAGACTTAAGTATTCAAAATGATATTAAGCATATCTTCATCACTAAGCCTACCTTTTCCAAATACATAGAAATGGATGAAATATACAGGAAATTACTCAAGATTTCAATCCCAGGTAAAAAGAGGTGGGAAGATATATGAACATTACTTGAGTAGAGACAATTTTGGTGTTCTAGTCAGCATGGAGCAGCCAACCAAAGTTAAAGAGATGAGTCATCAACCACTTCCACCAAATCAACACCAGAGATCCGAGCATACCTGCAAAATCCCTACATTTTGTATTTAGAGATTTAGTTAGTTAGATATTCCTCCATAATATCATGATAATTTATGACATTATCTGTTGTAAATAGTTGTATAAATACTTCTCTCTTCGAAGTATTATGGGTTGATTTTTGCACCCAAGAGCTATTGTGTAAATTTTCAAAGGATTGACCCAAGAGCTATTGTGTAAATTTTCAAAGGATTCTTGTTTCAAATTGTTGGTGATGTGCTTTCTCTCTTTTTTAAATGTTTTTCCATTCTCTGTAATCATTTCATGTGTTTCCAATTTTAATCATTAAAAGAAAGTTAAAAGAATAGAATTTATTTCATTATACTATGTCTCTGGTTTTTTAATGATCTGCATGTTTTTCATCTCAAACTAAGTAAAGGAATTCTTAACTGCTCTTCTACTTGGTGGACTTTCCCCTCTTTTTCTTCTTATTCATTTCATTTAAATCAAATAGATCCAACAATATCACTAACCTTCCATGTGGAGAAAACCTTCTAAAAAACTGAAACAGATCCTTATATTTAAGTACAAACCCCATAGTCCAATGGAAATTTAAGTAATTCTTTCAGCCATATATTTCAAACAAACAAACAAAACTTGAACTTTCATAACTAGCCTAACATTTTAAAACTCAAACAAATCTAAATCCTATAGAGAGATCCCTCTCTGACGTTGGCAGGGATATATCCAATCTTCCAAAGTGGTTTGGTAGTTACCTTTGTCTTTTCTTCCACAACCTCTAGAAATTGCAGAGCGATAACAATCCCCATTCCTCCAAGAAGCACATGTATATCCTAACTGTTATTTATTACTATACATGCTAGATTGAAGCAATATCGCTAACCAAGGTGAATCTATAAGTGGTAATTAATTTCCTTGAATAGTACATTATTACAAAGTTTGGGGTTCCTAACTCTTTTGTGTTTGATAATGCAACATATTTTTCATCACTCAAATTGTCTGAATTTGCTTTGGAAAAAGGGATTAACTTAAAATACTTAGCCAACTATTACCCTTAAGGCAATGGTTTGGTTAAATCCACAAACAATAACTTGACATGAATCCTTAAGCGAACCATATTCAATCAACAGAGAAATTGGCATAACGCTTTACCCAATGCCCTATGGGTTGATTGGGTCACCCCCAAGGCTTCCATCGAGACTTTCCATTATTTTCTTGTCTATGAGAAAGAAGCTATTTGACCTTCAAATATTTACCTTCCTTCCTTGAAACTTACCCAACAGTCTCATGGGAGAGTGTTAGAGCATAATCCTAACTTCCCTTGGTGTATTACTTGTCTTAGGAACCTAGACCTTGGTTAATTCATTCCGATGCATTTTTCCTCACTTGATTTGACTTTCTAAAGAGGGTAGGAGACACCTTCCTTGATTTTAGGGAGTTTTCCTTAAGTTTAGGGAGTTAAATTTGAGTTATTTAGTTATAAATCCACTTAATAACTCCTTTCCAAACTCCATGCAAATTTTAAACACCTAAAGGAAGGAGAGCGCACTTCCTCCTTAAATCAAGGAAATTGTCCCTTGATTTTAGGGATTTACCCCCTTTCTTTAGTAAACTTTGCATGCTTTGCTAATCAGTTAGTAAACTCACACTTTTAAGCCTATCATACTCATGTTAGGTGTGGGTTATCTATTTTAGAGTTTTAGGCATGTTCTTTAGCCATTTTTACAATGCTTTTAGTGGCGGTTGGTATTATTAGTGACAAGATCAATTCCTCTCTACATATTGGATTGATCTCATTGTAATTTCGAATATATTGTGAATACATTCATTCTTGTGGAGTAAATTATTCTCTATCTCTCTCTTCTTTTTTTATTTTCAAATTCATTGGATTAGTATTATTTTTCTCATAGAATTCTAGATCTCTCGGGTCTCAGAATTTTACATGGTATCAGAGCCTTGGGGAATCTAAGGGAGAGGTATACTAGTTTTATTTGCAGGTGAAAGATCATCAAAGGAGGAAAAAAAAATCAATGGATCAATACCTTCAGCCCAAGCATGTTGTCATAACTCCATTCAACTACTTTGAATGGAAATCCAAGATCACCCTTTCTCTCCAAAGCAAAGGTCTCTACTGGATAACAATGGAAATGAAAGTAGAGCTTGATTCTGTCGATGAGAAAATTGAATTTATCAATAGACAAGATATGGCCATAGGATTTATATACTTGTCTATTTCTCCATACATTCTACTCCAAGTATATAATGTCTCACAAGACTCAACTCCAAAGGAATTATGGAGAATATTGGAGGTTTTATTTGGGAATAAAGAAGATTGTGAAGATTTCATGCAAGAGGTTGAACAGATAGAGCCAGAAGAGAAGCCTTTAGAATATCAAGAATTTTGTTTTGAAGAGTCTTCTACACAAGTATCTGCACAAACTTTTATTTTTTGTCCCTCGACCAAGTTTTGAGGAAATCTTGGTAAGGTTTGACCACTTTTGGGACTTCGACGCAGTGATCAAGGAAGGAGCGCCCAGGCGGAGTTGAGATCGTGGGATATCACTTGATTTGTGGACCTAGAAAGGGGTTAAATAAAGTTTTGGGTATTAGGGTTTAGGGGATGTCAGCCCATGGGTTTACCCATGTTTAGGACTTTTTGTAAGGGATTTCAAGGTATAAATAAGAAAGAATGTATTTTAGTAAGAAGTGACTAGCTAAGTGAAAAAGAGGCTTAGAAAGTGGTGTAAGTAGCTAAGTGAAAGAGGCAAGTAGTTTTGAGTTGCTTTGTGCAACAAAATGTGTATGTAAGGCTCTTCGCTTGTTAGAGGAGTTGGCTCTATGCCTTAACCTAGTTTTGGGAAGGTGGATCTGGTGCTTAGTGCACAAATCACCTTTCCAGTGTGAAGCTTAGATCTGTGGTTTAGTGCACAGGAGAGGATGGATGTAAGAGATTGAAGACTAATAAATAAGAAGAAGTCATTGGTGGACATATCCCCACACTGGGGTGAACCACGTAAATATTGTGTTGATGGTTTTATTTGTGCTATAATGTTTATGTTGTGGATATGCTTAGTGCATTGAATGTTATGACTGATAGATAGATCTATGAATGTTATTTCTTTGTATATGTTGAATATATTAGATATGACTTATGATTCTAAGTACGATTTTTATTTTGTCATTGTTATTGAGCCGATTTGTACTTAGGGTTTGATATTTGATGTGAATAATACTAATAGATTGATGCATATTGTTCTTAAGTACCCTATGAAGTGTTGTAATCATAGATATGTGTCCCATCTCAGTTACAGACACCTGAGTCCTGTAACTCCCCTACCTCTACCTCAGGTGAGACTTCGCCTGCTTCACAGGTGTTGCCAAAAGGGCCGGTAGTTAGGGTTTTGTTGGTGTGTTGTTGAAGTGTTGAACCTTGGGTCTGCCCCTATGCCAACAAATGGTTCCGTTGTCAGGACCCGAAACTGTGATTGTTGGGAACTAAAGTAAATAAAAGAGAAGTTTTGTGCATAGATCTTCTTCTGTAGTGTGTAGTACTCTACTTGACTTGTGAAGCTCTGTGCTAAGAAAGAAACCCTATATGAAGAAAAGAGGTAAGATCTTGAAAGAGGTAAAACTTTATGCTTTTATAAGACTAAGATAAGTGAAATGTTTTGTTTCAAAAGAATGAATCTAGGTATGTTTGATAAATTGTGTCCTAGTCTGAAAGCTAGGGTAAAGTTAGAAGAAAAATTTGATCTAAATAAATTTGATAAAGAAAGATATGTTATTCCTATGCATAGAAAGAAATTTTGGACTAATAAGTGGATGCAGGAACCTAGAAAGAATTTTTGTAGATTGCAGGCTCAACACTGTGATCCTAGTGCGCAGTACAAGAAAGGTTGGGGAACATCTAAAAGAAAGAGAGGATTGACATTATTTTATAACTGCAGAAGACTAGGACATCTTGCTAAGGAATGCTCTAGTGTAGGTCCTATTTGTCTTTATTGTAAAATTATTGGTCATGAAGTTGAGGATTTCGCAAGGATGATTGCTAAAGTCGAACAAGTGAGCATGAGTCAAGATAATAAGGTCATGTTAGAAGATCATAAAGAGAAAGAATCAAAGAAATATCAAACTATGTTAGTACAGTTAAAAGAAGCAATGAATGATCACAAAGATGTCAGTTTATCAGAGATCTTGAAAGAAAAACAATGCATAGATACAAGAATAGGAGACTTCGACATAGACTGTGTCTTGGATGAGGAAACAAAAGTGAATATTATGACATAAAGCACTTGGGAAATTTTGGGAAATCCCACTATGGTACCTTATTGGGAAGAATAGGATTGTTTAAAGGAAAGATGATAACCCTATGTGGAAGAGTTACTAATGTACCTGTTATCATCCATGGAACATCGAATGAAGAAGAGTTTGAAGTTATTAGGTTTGTTGAGAACAATGCCCCTTTTACACTTTTTTTAGGAACAACTTGGATCGATAAGGATCAGATGAGAAGGAAATCAGAGGAAGAAGCCACAAAAAGGAAAAATCAAGAACTAAGGGATTTCATAGCTAGAAAAAAAGATTGACTCATAAAATAACGAGAAGTTGAGTCGAAGAAACATAACGCAAGAGAATTAGTTGTCGAGGTTGAAAGAACACAAGAAGGTTTGAACGACCTATCCATGCAAAAGAGAAGTATACCTACCCAAGAAGTTGTAATAAAAGATGTATTACCTTTGAACCCTTTGAGAGCACATTAGTTGTGTGAAGTCACTATGCTAGGTGAAGATAATAATAAGAATGGAAAGAGAAATCTAGAAATGGTTAGAGAGACTCAGATCATAGGAAAGAAGGCAAGGAAACTCAGTAAAAAGAATGGTAAGTTGGAAAATCTATAGGAAGTTACAGAGAATGGATGGAAGATTTCACAGATTGGAACTTCGTAGGAGGCAGGTTTCTAGGATTTGAACCTCGTCGAAATAGAAAAACTGTGCAGAATGGGACTTTACCCTAGCGAAGCTATATGAGCGTTGGAGGCACCCCGACTGTTAGAATGACGCTCCGAATGGATAGGAAACACATTTATGGGTGGCTAGATCATTGTTAAGTGTTGAGACTGCGCCATAACAGATTCACATTGTTTGAGGCATTCTTGTCCATTGGAGGAACCCGTTATGACGTTCATTTATTTAACCCATCTGATGCTACGTCGGGACCACTTTTTTCTACTCGTGATTATTTGAGACAAGAAATAAAGTTATTGTGTGCATCAACATGTGTTGTTAGACCTCTCCACATGTTTTCTACCCCACTATCCATTCACCTACCCCGACTTATTGGTTAATAGTAAGAATGTCGGTCGAGCACACTAAGCTAAATAAATCCGTCGAAGAGGTTCTGAAGAAGTTTATGGTTGATAAAGCCATGTCTGAGGGAGTACATGCATCGTCGACCTGGGGGATGAATGCTTCCCCTTCGACTGGATGTCATTTGAAAAGTGCCAACCCTACGACTAAGAAGCAATGTAAGCATCACGACGATCTGGCTAATGCGAAGCAGATCCTGTCGGTCTTACCAGATTATATCCCGCCTTTGGCTGGCATGGTCAACTGCGACAACATTACATGGGACTTCAAGTACACATTGATCACCATGTACATCCTAAAAGGATTACGCGTAGTTGGAACCCAGTTAGGATAGATCCCAGCATTGAAGAACAATAATTTCAACCTTGGAGATAGAAGGAACCATGCCATGCTCGTGCCCCATAGATATTTGATGAGGATGACTGGGAAGAAGCCTCACATTGTCTCCCAACCTTGGATAAAGGAGCTGGAACAGTCCACGATACTGAATGTGATGAAGATTCCTCATTTTGGCCAACATCATGAGGTTAAATCTTGCGTTAAACTCCTCTTTTCTTACTATCATGGAGGATATCTGTGGCTTGACAGGCACATTACTGTGGATCCGGTACTGATCCACCTGATCACAGGACTGAGCATGCAAGGACCTGACCCTTAGTAATTCTACCCAGGGAAGACCTCAGATCACTCCCTAGCATAGCACATTAAGGAGGCATACAATGAAGTTGAAAAGGGAAAGAGAGGCTATAAGGTAGCCTCCATCTAGGATGGCACAGTGCACCTAGATTTCCAACTCATAGCTGGAAAGCTCGTCAGAAAGAACTTCCCCAAACAGGTCATTGGGTTTGTGGTGGACCTCGCAAGAAAATGCATGGAGGGGATGCAAATGAATTGGACGAGCTACCTCGTCAACGAGTTTGAGAAAGATTGTCGTGAAGCACAGGATTAGGGATACAAGTTTCATTTCAACTGGTTTCTTGTGTTGAACTCATTTGTTGGTTGGAAAATGCCGGAGGGAGTAGCTTTTCTAGAGATTGAATCGTCGAAGTCGTTGGCTGCGAGGTTCTCCACCTTATGGTATACGAATGATATGTCGAAGCAGTGGTAGTCGAACGCAGTATTCCATGCCTACTATCAGCAACTGAAGGTTGCTATTGAGTCGTTCTTGCACATGACACCGCACACCTTGCACCAATATAGACCACTAGCTAAGTTTCACGTAGACCCACACTTTATTTATATTACTACGTGCAAAGATGAGAGAAATGAAGAGTTACAATCCTATTACAAGCTGATCGACAAAGACATGGAACATATCATGAAGGAGTGGCCGACAGAGTTCCTGGTATCAGTTGATGATGCAAAAATCTTTGATCTTGACATCATCCGAAGCCCCTTGGTCACATAGTTCGAGCATGCAGGACATACAAGTGCGAAGAAGAAAAATAAAAAGCAGGATGTGTTATCACTCCAAGGAACTCTTTAGGGTTGTAGGCTAAGGATGCTTGGTAACTTAAGAAATCATGAATAATGAAAGTGTGGATCAATGGGATAACTGAGAATAGATAATGGGAAGACAACTCACAATGCAATTGAATGAAACATTGATTTTAGGAATCAATGACCAGACAGAGTAATATCAAAAGGTATGGAGAAAACTGATCTAGATAATCAAGTACAACAGTGTGTAGGATCATACAAGCCAGCAAAAATTCCTTTAGTTCAAGTTTATGAGATAAATAAGAAGATAAAAGTTCTTAATAGCTGAGCTAAACTAAAATAAAGTACAGAACATGGAATAGATGAAGAAATATATCATTAACAACAAAAGAAGACTGATTCTGTATTGAAAAATAAGTGTCTTAGTACAATAGCCAAAGAGTATCCAAAATTGAACCCCTAGACTCTTAGAAAAGCTAGTCATTTATAGCCTTTTACAATCAGTTTTAGATCCTAAAACAATGGATCTGATATTCTAAAAATAGAAAGTCAAAACTGATTTACAAAAGATAAGGAGAGATCCTCAAGATGAGGTCAACCTCTATCTTTTGGTCTTCAAACATTGGTTGAAAGTTGATGAAGTGTAGCTTAGCCTTCCAAGGCTCTTTGATCTNTTCCTTTGAAAGTGGAATTCGAATTTGATGATGTGTGCCAAAAATTCCTATCATTTTGCCCTTGAAAATCACCAAATTTAGTCAAAAAATTCCCTTTTGACTTTCATCTCCAAGAATGGCCTTCAGATTTTGATTTGATAATTCATAACCAACTTATTGAAGAAGATTTCCAACCATTCAAACCCAAAAAATTCCGATCTGGGCGAAAATTTGGCTATTCTGGCTATGACAAGCTTTCACCATCTAACTTACCTGAAAATCTGCTCCTTAGCTGGTGAAAGGCGGAGCTTTCACCAGCTAACTAGTTATAATTCTGCCTTCTGCGCTGGTGATAGCGCAGAGTTTTTCAAAATCAAATTTCTCAGTCATGGAGAGTCCGTTTTGCATGCTTAAATAGTCGATCGACATCTACAAATCCTAAAATTTCCAATGGTGCTTTAAAATCTGCATTTGGAGCTCGGGAAGCTATCAAATTTTTTCTACAAGATTATACATTGTTCTTTCAAAAATGCCAGTGTGTTTTTGGTCGCTAACAGGATGTTTAGAACATAGAGACTGATGAGGAGGAAAATGCCTCAGAAGAAAGTACAAATGGCTCACTCGCAGGAGGAGGAGGAGATGAAGTCAATCAAGAAGTAGGAGGGTATAAAGGAGAAAAACAAAGAGAAGGTGAAGCTACACTGCCGAAGGATCCCCCTGTTGAAACAGAAACATCAAAGAAGAGGAAGGTTTGTCCAAGTAAATCCTCAGCAAGAAAGAAGACTCGTGCCAGTAAGACCTATCTAGAGGCCACTCTCATGGAGGATGACATTGGTCTAGTCTGTAGAGAAATGGAGGATGCATTCGAGGACCTATTATAGAGATATGGCACAAAGCAAGAAGAGTTGTATGTAAGAGTTGAGAAAGAACTGAAGGAAATACAACGAGCCATTCAATTGATCCACATAGTGACTACTATGCCTTGCTCGTCGGAGAGTGTAGATTTGGGGGATGAGCCAACCCAACTTCAAAGACTAATAGTTCCAACAGAGGCTCAGCTTCAACAATTCCAAGAGGAAAGGAAAAGGCTACAAAAGCCCCGAAGAAAGAAAAAGAGGAGATCTTGGAGCAACTACGAGTTACGCGGGACTATATAACTGTGTATGAAAATGAGAAAGATGAGTTCTGGGTGATGCTCAAGGAAGAAAAAGAAAAGATATAGAGGGAGAAGGACCAACTTCTCACAGAGCAGATTCTAGTCAAAGAAGTGGTGAACAAATCACTTCGCTCTATTCCAGGCTTGGCATAGGAGTAACATGAGGCAGTCGAGGTTCAAATGATGAAGCTCGCTGAGGCTATCCAACAGCTTCAAGCATGGGTAACAAAGTTGGATATTCAAGCAGTTATGAGAACTTTGCAGGAAGTGTGCGACTAGAGGGAGGAAGCCGCTAAGAGCGTAGTGGAAAGGAGAAGAGTCCTCATCTCATAATGCAAGAAACTAAGAAATAGAAGTGCACAGATCTACGAACGCCTCACTGAAGACCTAAAACATAGGAAGTTGGAAGCGTAGCTACAGGAGGTGCAACAACAGGCATTGATAGTTAATCGTACATGAAGTCACTTATTCCGGTCGAGAGAATGAAGAGATCACAAGAACAATGCATGACCCAACAACAGATCACTACCATCCAAGGTAGAGTAATGGAAGTCACACAGAGGCTATAACTGGTGTAGGAGGAATCCTGTGTGGTGTTTGAAGATATCGAAGGACAAGGTTCACAACTGGACCAAGTAGTTGTGACACTGGAGCAACACCTGGAAAGCCTTGTTATAGAGAAATTAATCCAAGAGTTTTCTGAGGAGGAGGCTCAGGTGAAGCAACAGGTTGATGTAGCTCAGGCTAAGCTTGATACCTTTGAAGCAGGGTTTCCCAGATCTACGTGACTCGGGACGGGTCACAGGTGAGTGTTGGGGGCCTGTTGGCCCTCAACCAAGTTTTGAGGAAATTTTGGTCAAGTTTGAAAATTTTTGGGACTTCGATGCATTGATTGAGGAAGGAGCGCCCAGGCAAAACTGATATCGCAGGATCTCACTTGCTTTGTGGACCCAACAATGGGTTCACTAGAGTTTTGGGTATTAGGGTTTAGGGGATTTCAACCCATGGGTTTACCCATGTTTAGGAGTTTCTCTAAGGGATGTCAAAATATAAATAAGAAAGAATGTAATGTAGTAAGGAGTGACTAGATAAGTGCAAAAGAGGCTTAGAAAGTTGTTGAAACATTGAAGCTTCGGTCTTCCCCTATGCAAAAAGTATTCCATTAATTGCATATGATGTCTACTCCATTTCAGATTTTTTTTTTCTAAATTTCATGTGGAAGATATATTGCATGCATCTCAGGAGTCACATGCATGCACTTTTCCATGTACCATGCATGCATCTCAGGATACAAAAAGGGAGCCATGCACATCAGATTTAATTCTGATATTTTCTGAGAAAAATTTGCAGAATTGTTTTTTTCAAGTTAGCACGTGACAACCATAGACACACATAGCAGGAAAATACAATTACAATGGCATATTTCACCTACACATTTTCGATGTGGCACTATCTCTAGACGTAGATGGAAGGACTCCAAAGTTAGCGAGCGAATAAAATTTTAGCAGGGGCACTAAAAGTATTGGCGTTCCCAGATCTCAGCTCCCCTCTAGATTGACGGTCACTAGTCATATAGGGGCCACAACATGTGTGGATGTTAAAATACGAAGGGCGGGATGAAATCAAAACCGTGGTTTCATGGGGAGGCGACATTTCGGAAGGAGGTGCATATCAGGCCTGAAAGTGGTGAAGGTCCAAACCACTTTTCACAGCCCCGATATGCACATGAGCATATAGCACCTTATCCCAGGTTGAGAAGTTTTCACCTGACAGTTGTGCCACCACACTCCAATCCCAAGGAGTGGTCAGCCAATGATCGAGGGTTGACTTCCACAACCTCAACATCCAATCCAATTGCGACAGGTGGTCTTATGTGGATTGTTCATCTTGTTGTGCTCTAATCCCGATGAAGATTCAATTAATGAGGTAGGGGATGGCAGTTGAAACCTCAGATCAACCCATAAATGGAAGGCTCGATAGTTATGGCCAAGGAGGTCATACTGCTAGTAGGGTATAATGATGGTCAGTTTTCTGTAGGTCCTCCTTGAACTTGTTTTGCGTCTCACAGAGGGAAACATGCCCAGTCTAACAGAGGACTGCTCAGATGCAAAGATTCGAAGGGAATTGCCAGATCATACTCCTGGCAGTAGTGGAATGGTCTAAGTATAAATAGATCAGTTTGATATTTTGTTAAGGTCGTCAACTGGTTGAGAAAATATCCCTATTTTGTAATATTTTGATGCTAGAACTGTTCTCTGGTTATGTATCAAATTTGAGACTTTTTCATTAATAAAATTCAACTTCTCTCATCTCTTTGTAAAAACTGTGCTAAAACACTCGAGCATGGAGGATCCAATTGAGGGTTGTAGCTCTATTGTAATGTAGGTTTGATTATAGTGTTGTTGTGACCAGTTTTAGTCAGCTTCCTTGTTACCTTATTACCCCTTACAATGAAAGGATTGTGCATGGAGGATCCATTCGAGCTGTTGTAGTTGCATTGTGATGTAGGTTTGACCATTATGTTTCTGTGACATATTTTAGTGTCTGAAGCTTAAGTTCAAGAGTGTTCTTGAGCCTGATTTTTCTTCACCAAGCTACTTGAAAGCCATATTCCCATGGTAGACTTGTCCACCTTTCTCACTAAGTCTTCCTTCTTCTCGCACTTAAACTCAAATCATTGACTGAAGTTAATGAGGCCCTCACTTCCCTATGCATTTCTTGTCCATTTCCTGTATTACAATGATTCTTATACTGAGTTTTGTCCATTTGACATCCATTCATAAAACCAAAATCCACCAAATATTCTGATGGGTACTGGGCTTATCCTCATGCAATCTGAGGGTGACTCTCAGTGCTAAAATTCTTGGCTCCATTTCCAGGGAACGAATTGAAGATATTTCCCTAGGATAGAATGACAAAGAAATTTTGATTCTGAAGGTGCATAAGAAATCAGTGACTTGATGATTGCAACTTACACCTAACGACTCTGTTGTTTCAATTGTGGCTCCCAAAAGCAGACATACAAGGTCTACTCCACAACTGCCTCTGGCTACACCTAAAGCTGACCCATAAAGGATTATCAAAAAATTAAACACCCCTCGAGATGGGATTTCTACTGCTGTATCAGGTGATTATGATAATTTGCATGATTCTTTTTTCAAAACTCCAATAGTTGCATCTAGTTCTCCTATTATACCATCTATTGGAGTTTCCAAAAGTTTAAATTTTGGGAGGATCCCTGTTGAATTATCCCCTTCTAGGCCTCATTTAGAAGATATCTTTGACACCCATGTTTCTCCTGAGATTGTAAAGTGGTTTAGACCTAGAAGCTTAGAATATTTTCCCACTTTGGGTCTCCCTACTCCTCTTCATGTCGTATTTATTGCATCTAAAGAGGGGAAACTTATTTTCCTTTGAGGCCTATAGCATTTTCCTCTAGTACTCACTCATTTCCTCCTTCTCCTAGATACACTGCTGCAATATCACCTGTCCAAACTTCATCTCGCCCTTATTCTCCTACAACTCCCATCCAAATGGAAGTTGCTAACCCTCCTAGAAATAGAATGGATGCCATAGTGGCCGCTAGGTATGCCCCTCTGGTTCTTCCTCATCCTATGAATTACATCCTAGTTGGGGATTACCTCAAGTACATGCCCAAGTTTACAGGAGAGGAAGACATAACTGTTGAAGAGCACCCTTCATCTTTTTACAGTTATGTAGATAATCTTAATATTGAGTAATGTCTGGTTGAGAGTTTTCATACAGAGCCTTGATGGTGAGGCTAGAAAATGGTCCAGGGATTTGAATCTTGGATCTATTGATGGGATCAAAGCTCTAAATGATGCATTCTTAAGACATTGGGGGGATAAAAAAGACTTCCTTTATTACATCACAAAGTTCAGATCTCTTAAGAGAAAAGAAGGGGAATCTGTCTCAGACTTCTCCAAGATATTTAATAAAATGTACAATAAGATCCCCATTGTGATTAAGCCTACTGAGACCTCTGCCAAGATCACTTATGCTAGTTCCTTCGACCCTGAGTTTTTCCTCTTGTTGAGAGAAAGAAGAGCTACCTCATTGGCTCATATGAAAGATGCAACCCTTGAAGTATAATCCAATATATTGGTAGTTGACAAACTTAGGAGTAAGGATGATAGAAACAGAAGAAAAAGTGGGTCTTAAGCTTCAACCTCTGGTCCCTCTACTTCCCACCCTCAAGTGGATGAGATGACTATACTGGTTAAATCTCTTTCTGCAAAAATGGAGAAATTGAAATTTGAAGGGAAATACGGCTATAAGAGCGATCAAAATATTGATAACATGGGAAATATTAGAAGACCAAATAACACCCCTCAGATCATCCAGAGAGATCAAAGAATTATGGATGATCAAAAGGTCCATACCCCTCTCTAAAATAATCTGGTTACTAGTGAAGGAGAGGAAGAAGATGCAGATCATGAAATTCATTTCCTAGGTGACACATCTTCATTTCCTCATTTAACTCAATTTGCATATAAAAAGTTCCTCATGGATATCCAGCTAAATGAGATGAGCAAGGGGGAAAGTACCAATAACCAACCAAATAGATATAACCTCGAGTTCAAAAATAAAGAGGTAAATATTGACAGTCCTAAACAAACTACTAGAACAGAGCATCCTGTTAAGGAGGTGGCAGCTAGAAGGAAAGAAAAGGAGACATAGAACCCGAAGCAGTGATCAAGAGACATGTCCCAGAGGTGCAAGAGATTATGAATCCTCCCTCCTCTTTTAGCTTTGAGAATGAGATTCAAAATATTAAAATTCATGTGCCTTTCTTGGAGCTAGTTAACAATGAGGATTTCAAGAAGTACCTCTCCAAAGTACTGCAGCCCAAGCCTTCATCCCATCCCATAGATTCAGTCAACCTCGAAGATGAAAATCCTATTGTCATACTAGGACCTTTAGTGGATGATAGATATGAATCCTCCCCTCCTTTCTATACCTCACCGAACATCCATGACAAGGTGATGCATAACTTCTTGATGGATTCAGGGGCCTCTCACAATCTCATGCCTAAGATTATCATGGAGGAACTCGGATTGGAGGTTACAAAAGCTGACCATGACATGTATTCGATTGATTCTAGGAAGGTGAAGTGCCTTGGGGTTATCAAATACTTGGTTGTATCTTTGTTCTAGTTGCCAATGAAGAGTGTGGTCATGGATATTGTGGTGGCTGATGTTCCCCCTAAGTTTGGGATGCTTCTGTCTAGATCTTGTATAAAAATATTGGGGGGAACCTTACAGATGGATATTTCATATTCAATTATTCCTATGTATGGGGGAAAACAAATAAGGATTTATAGGGAAGCAAAAATTTCTTACATCATCAGTGATGAAGAAAATCCGGCCAACTACCCCATTTTTTCAGTAGACACCAATCTAGGAACTAGTATGCTACAACTCACTGATAGTCCTCAAGAAACCATTGAAATAAAAAAGAAACCCATCACCACTTGTGAAGACCCTCCTTACAATGACTCTATTTGGAAAATAGTTTTTGATGGAGCCTCTTCCAAAGAAAGTGTTGGGGTTGGGGTAATTTTCATTTCCCCTACCCAAGAGACCATATCTCTATCTTTTAATATTGAATTTGAAACGACAAACAATGTGGAAGAATATGAGGCTCTTGTTTTGGGTTTGAGAGCTTCCAAAGACATGAAGATTGAGAAGCTAGTAATATTTGGAGATGCTGAGTTGATAGTATAGTAGGTTAGAAATATGTATCAGGCTAAACACCCTAGGTTAAGGGCCAACAAAAATGAAGTATGGGATCTTGTTGACAGTTTCTTCTTGTATTTTAATATCTCATTTGTTCCAAGAGAGAAGAACTCTATGGAAGATTCATTGGCTGTCTCAGCAAGCAATTTCAAGGTCCCCTCCCCCCCAAAGTTCAAGTATGAGGTGGAAGCAAAATACATAACCTCTATTATAGACAATGTCAAACATTGGAAGGTTTTTGAGGACGATCTTGATATAAAAAAGTTTCTTGAGATTGTGGATGAATTCTCTGATTTGTATATTGATCAGGATCAAGATACTGAAGAAATCCCTCATGCTAAGGTTTTCCTGAATAAAATTGTTGACCATCATATTTTTCAGTTTCCAAGTAACCATATTCCAAAGGGACTTGTCCCCTCGGAGAGATTGTTTGACAAAAATGATGTTGTTGTGAAGGTTAAAGGTTCAACTGAAGAGGTCGGCGTGACTAAATGCAATTTAGGAACATAGGAGGATCCCAGGCATGTCAATTTGTCTAGCAGTTTGTCAAAGGAACAAATGGATGAGTATGCCAAGCTCTTGAAGGAGTTAACTGGTGTGTTTGCTTGGAAATATGAATATTTAAGGACATATGACACTAGCATCATTGAGCATAAGATCCCTTTGAAGAAGAGGCCAAACCTTTCGGGCAAAAACTCAGAAAGATAAATCCTTTGTTGCTACCTATTATGGAAAAAGAAGTGAAAAAGTTGTTGGATGCCCAGATCATCATCCCTTTGAGATTTTCAGAACCGGTGGCTAATTTGGTACTTGTGAGGAAAAAGAGTGGATAAATCAGGTTATGTGTTGATTTCAGAAATTTGAACAAAATCTCCAAAAAGGACAACTACCCCTTGCCAAATATGGAGCACATTTTGCAAAGAGTGACTGGCTCATCTAAGATGTCCATGATTGATGTTTTTTCTAGCTACAATCAGATCGTTGTTCTGCCTAAAGATAGAGAAAAGACAACCTTCACTACTCCTTGGGGCACATTCATGTATGCTAAAATTCCCTTTGTATTGATGAATGCATGAGCAACCTTCCAGGGTGCCATGGACATTGCCTTTGTTGGGGAGAAAGATAAATTTCTAGTCATCTATCTGGATGATATTACAATATTCTCAAGGTCTGCTAAAGAGCATTGTCATCATCTAAGGAGAGTTTTCCTCAAGTGCAGAAAATTTGGTCTCTCCCTCAATCCAAAGAAGTCTTTTTTTGCTATGAGAGAAGGTAAATTATTGGGGCATATTGTGTCAGCAGAAGGGGTTAGAATTGATCCAAAGTAGAGTAGAGGCCATCTAGACCTTATTTTTTCCCAGATCTAAGAAAGAGGTTCAGTCTTTATTGGGTAAAATGAACTTTCTAAGGAGGTTCATTTCTAATTTTGTTGAGTTGGTTAAGCACATTACAACCATGCTTAGAAAGGGGAATGAAGTGAAATGGACTACTGAGTCCATAAACTATTTTGACCAAATCACTTGTGCTCATCAGCCCTGACTATTCTAAATAATTTATGATATTTTCTTTTGCCCCATATGATACATTAGTTGTTGTTTTTCTATAGAGAAATATAGAGGGGTTAGAGAAACCTATTTCCTTTTTTAGAAAAGCATTGAGGGATGTAGAAAAAAAGTATGATATCATGGAGAAGAAAGCATATGATTTGTTCAAAGCCCTCAAGGATTTTAGATTCTATGTTCTGCATTAAAAAATCATTGCATATGTCCCCTCAACCTCAGTAAAAGAGATATTGATCCAGCCTGATATAGATGGGAGGAGAATCAAATGGATGCCCAAAATTCTAGAGTTCGACCTAGAAATAAAACCCACCAAGCTGGTGAAAGGCCAAGGTTTACCCAGGTTGTTGGATGAATCAAACTGCAAGGATTTAGGGGTAAATTTTATGAACATAAATTTAGAAAATAAGCAAACTAAGATTGTTGATAAAGACTCTCATATCAACCTCAACTTAGTAGAATGTGCCTGGTATAAATACATCATATATTTTTTGCATAAGTTAAGGTTCCTTGATGGTTTGGACAAAAACAAGGCAAGAGATTTGAAGCTCAAAGCAATTAGATATTGTCTCATTGATAAGGTTTTGTACTGGAAGGACCCTCTGGGAGTTTTGTTATGATGTCTAGATCCATAGGAAGCCCAAAAAGCCATATCATATTTTCATGACAGCTTATGTGGAGGACATCATTTTTGGAGGACCACAACTTACAAGATCCTTAGAGCTAGGTATTTATGGCCCAACCTTTTTACTAATGTTTGTGAAAATATTAGAGCATGTGTCAAATGTTAAAAGTTTGCTGGAAGCAAGCAGCTCAAATATTTTCCTTTGAAACCTATAATGGGTTCTGGACCTTTTCAGCAGTGGGGTATTGACTTCATTGGAGAGATCCACCAAGCCTCAAGTGGCCAACACAGGTGGATTTTGACTTCCACTGATTATTTTACCAAATGAATAGAAGCCATCCCTACAAGGAGTGCCTCTCACAAGGTGATCGTTAGCTTCCTTTAAAGATATCATGTCCAGATTTGGCTGTCCAAGAAGGATTGTCATAGAAAATGCTTCCTCTTTTAGATATGAACCATTAATCAAGTTCTGTGAGCAATATGTAATTGTATTAATCCATTCTACTCCCTACTACCCTTAGGGAAATGGTTTAGCAGAATTCTCTAACAAGAGCCTTATAAAGATCATCAAGAAATTGTTAGAAGATAACAATAAAGACTGGGACTCAAAGATGAAATTTTCATTATGGGATGACAGAGTCACAACAAAGAGGTCACTGGGTGTTTCCCATTTTTAGCTGGTGTATGGTGTGGAGGCCATTTTTCCTACCCAACTTTCTTTTCCTGTGGAAAAATTCCTCCACGACCACCAAGGAGAACCCGATGATATGGTTAGGAGGATACATTCGCTGGTGGAAATACAATAGACTAGGGAGCAGCTGCTTGATAAATCTCATGATCACCAACTAAAAATAAAACAAACCTTTGAAAAGAGGGCAAGCAAGGAGCATTTCCAGCTGGGAGATCTGGTGCTCAAGTGGGATGCGCCCAAGAAGGACAAAGGAAAACATGGAAAATTTGAAGCCTTATGGACTGGTCCGTTCAAGATATCTGAAGTATTTTCGAATAACACATATAAGTTGCAGAGCTTGGAGGACTCTAAAGTTTTAGGCATCCCTATCAATGAGCATTTTCTGAAAAGATATTTTGTTTAAGAAATGATTAGCTTTCCACCATTGTAATTACCATTTCCTTTCATTTTCTATTTAAATAAGAGACTCCATAACCAAAAGAGATAAGGCACTAGAACTCCGTGTTCTTGGTAGCTCACAGGGAGCATACCATCCCCTATGGAGCCAATGTTATCACATACAGTTTTTCAAGTTCACAGGTGACATCCATCAGTGCACAAAGCAGGCAAAGGAAATTACAATGACATTCCCCCCCCCGCACATTTTTGATGTGGCGCTATCTCTAGACGCAGATGGAAGGAATCCAAATTTAGTGGGCGGATAAAAGTTTAGCAGGGGCACTAAAAGTAGCAGATGTTCCTAGATCTCATCTCACCTCCAGATCAACGGTCACTAGTCATATTGAGGTTGCAACATACACGGACATTAAAATCCAAAGGGCGGGCCGAAATCGAAACCGCAGTTTCGGGGGGATGAGACGTTTCAGAAGGAGGTGCATATAGATCCCAAAAGTGGTGAAGGTCCAAACCACTTTTCACGGCCCCAATATACACATGAGCATATAGTGCCCTATTTTGAGTCGAAAAGTGGTCGCCTGACAGCTGTCCCACCACACTCCAAGCCAAAGGAGCAGTCAACCAATGAGCGAGGGTTGACTTCCATGACCTCAACATCCAATCCAATTGTGACAGGTGGTCTTCTGTGAATCGTTTGTCTCGTCGTGCTCTAATCTCGATGAAGATTCAATTAATGAGGTAAGGGTTGTTAGCTGAAACCTTGGCTCAACCCATAAATGGAAGGCTCAATAGTTATGGAAAAGGAGGTTGGACTGTCAGTAGGGTACAATGATGGTCGGTTTTATACAGGTCCTCATTGAACCTGGTTTGCATCTGATAGAGGGAAACATGCCCACTCTAACAGAGGACTCCTCAGATGAAAATCTTTGAATGGAATTCCCAGATCATACTCATGGCAATAGTGTATTGGTCTAAGTATAAATAGATCAGTTTGATATTTTGTTAAGGTCATCAACTGGTTGAGCATAACTCCCTATTTTGTAATATTTTGATGCCAGAACTGTTCTCTGGTTATGTATCAAATTTGAGACTTTCACATTAATAAAAGTCATCTTCTCTCGTCTCTTTGTAAAAATTGTTCTAAAACACTTGAGCATGGAGGATCCAGTCAAGGGTTGTATCTCTATTGTAATGTAGGTTTGATTACAGTATTGTTGTGACCATTTTTAGTCAGCTTCCTTGTTACCTTATTCTCCCTTAGACTGAAAGGCTCGAGCATGGAGGATCCAATCGAGTTGTTGTAGTTGCATTGTGATGTAGGTTTTATCATTATTTTTCTATGACATATTTCAGTGTCTGAAGCTTAATTTCAAGAGTGTTCTCGAGTGTGATTTTTTTTCACCAAGATGCTTGAAAGCCGGATGCCCATGGGAGAATTGTCCACCTTTCTCACTAAGTCTTCCTTCTGCTCGCACTTAAACTCAAATCACTGACTGAAGTTAATGAGGCCCTCACTTCCCTGTGCATTTCTTGTCCAGTTTATGTATTAAAATCATTCTTATACTGAGTTTTGTCCATTTGACCTCCATTCATAAAACCAACATCCACCAAATATTCTGATGGGTACTGGGCTTATCCTCATGCATTCTGAGGGATACTCTCATTGCTAACACATCATATTAGTTCATACTAATTGCTTTGGTTTCAAACTTTTTGATCTTTTCCCATGTAATATACCCAACCACCCGCAGGTTGGACACGCTACTCCAAATCGCACTTTAAAAATTGATTTTGAATTCTAATAATTATTAATTCAAAAATAATCATGAAATAATGCAATAAACACACATGAAATAATCAATTTCTAAACCATACAAGAAATGAACAACATGCCCTGCAAAACAAATAACCCGAAAACATGCACACATAAATATATCTCTCATAGATAATAATAAATACACAACAAAATATACATTATACAGAAAACACAAAGAGCACTTATCTTTTCAAGTAAACATTCACCAACTGGATGCAAACCAAGGATGTTCCTCCCAACCATAGACATTGTTTTTCATTCACTCTCAACAACAATGTTATCCTCGAGCTAGGGCTACAAATCTACAAGGATGGGTCCTAGGAAAAATCTAAGAACAAATCAGTTAGCTAACAAGCTCTCATGTTTTATATCCCTCACAACCATATAGAAATGGATTTCTATATCCAACCATATGTTTCCATGCCCAGACCAAGAGAACACAAATGAGAAAGAGTGAAATGAGGAATTCCCTACAAATGAATGAGTGAATGAATGATTAACAAAGAATAACTGAAAACAACCCATAGGAATGGTTAATATAATTACAAGAACCAAAAACCACATGGCCTTCCCCAAGAAGCTCATGTTTCTTAATTAAAACCAATATGTGTAAATCAAATCAAATAAAATGATTTAGTCCCTTTAGCACCATCTCTCATGGAATCATAGCCCCTATCTCTTGTCCTTGTCTATCTTGTAGCCAGTGATGTATTTTATTAATATATGTATATATAAGTATTACATTTCCTAGGCACTCTGACCCCTTTCAAACTTTACCGGCTCAACAACCTAAGCCACAATTACAAAATACATTCTACTTCATATGGATCAAAACCAAGGGTGTTACATGCCAGGGTAACTCTCATCCAATCAATAAGGGTTTTGGATCTTTCCTTTTTTTCTGAATTTTGAACATCTACAATTCCTTCTATTATACTCTCTTCGTATAAGAATGATCTCCCACCTAGTATCAACACAAGTGAATCCTCAGGTACTGGACATATATTTCTTAGATAAACTCATTTTTGTTTGTGTAATCATTCTTATGTATTTGGATTAATCTCATCTTTTCTTTGCAGATTCAAATATGTCTCCAAGGAAGAAGGAAACCATCAAATTTCCTTCCATGGGAGCTTCGGGAAGTGGCCTCCAGATTGAAGATGAGCCCGATGTTGCAAGGGAAATGTACAATGACACAATTAGATTCCTAGAAAAGGGAGAAGATGCACTTAGATGGGACAACATATATTAAATGTTCAAAAAATAGAATTCCACCACTAAATCAAAGGACCAATATGAAGTCAATATTTTCAGGAACATTAGAAAGTATGGGATACCTAGAATAGCATCCAATGTTCTTGTATTCCTCTGCACAGACATTGTTTCCTAGATACTTGAGCACGTGGATTTGGGGAACATGTATATTTGTAATACCAAGGGAGAGCCTATAGCTTCATTCTAAACCAAATACCTAGCCAAGTGTTATCATCTAGATAAGGGGACCAAGAATATAGACAACAAATTCATTGGTGAGTTCAAGCACACAGCCAAATAGCTATGCCCCGTTTGGTACAAGCCAGATAAGAAATTCAAGCTCAGACCCACTGGTGGATACTCTACAACCATACTAAGAAAGCCTTATAAAAACATGTTGGCCATGTTATGCAATATGTATGGAGAGTTATATGCCTCCAAATTCCCCATATCATATATTCCATTGATTTACTATTGCAAAAACAAAGGATCATAGTTCAACTAGGATGACATCCTATCAACAAACCTAGTAGAAACCTAGTTGTAGAAGCATCACCCAAGACCTTCTTGAGTTTCCATATGTCCTCTTACCTCATGGACATCATGTGCATATCCCACCAATATCCAAGGATGGTTTTTTCATGGTAGGCGAAAGACGTGACCATTCATAAATATAGCAAGGTTCTCTCGGAGCAAAAGTATAGAACAAATACCAAAAATTGTGAGCACTTCCTAGCTTCGTTATACGAGTTCATTTTTTGCATGCCTGCCCCATGTATGACTGAAAAAACAACATCTTTCATCAAGAGAATTGGGTATTGGTATTTGATGGAACATGGAACATATATTAGGGTATATAGGGCTATGAAAGCTCCCCATCTATTTCCTCAATTTGTACCATACAAACTAGTGCTTGAGGAAGTGGTGTGTCAAACAATAATCAATAGAGTTGGGGAATGCTTTACCAATATAAAAAGGTTATATGGCCATCACTCCCATTATACATTGGCACCAAAATCTTCGCAAATACAAAGAAGGCCCAAGAAGAAGTGGATACGCTACTATTATTATACCATTTATTGGAATAGAGGTTCAGGATGCACGACCCAAAGAAGGTCATCAAAGAGCATTTCAACAATCTTGAAATGCCTTGGTAATACACATCAGAGGTTTGGGAAGAAGAATAATCACACTATAATGCAAGAACTTATGATGAAGTCGTCTTCAAAAGACAAGGCAATCCCATAGGAAGGATTGTAGATGAAGAAAAATAACAAGAAGAGGCCAAAAAGAAAGAAGAAGAAGAGAAAACAAAAAGGACATCTACCACTACTAAATCTATGCATTCGGTATTTGCAGAAGAAGATGAAACAATAGCATACAAGAAGAGGAGAAAAAAAAATAAAAATAAATAAGAAGAATGATGTTGAGAAGAAGAGGAAGATTTCTAAAGAGGATAAAGTTGAAGCAACAGTGGCAGTAACAACAACCATAATAGAAGTAGAAGAAAATGAAACTGCTCAGAAAGAAGTTGAACAAAAGGAAGAAACTGAAAAATCAACATCAGATGAAACACATATGGAAGCGAAGGAAGCTGCAGATAAAGCAACAAAAGAAGAACAAAGGAAGAAGGACAAGAAATCCATGAATAATGAGATAGTTCCAATGGACACCAAATTTCTAGATATATTCACAATTGGCATCAATAGTCACTCTCAATTAGGTGGGTTGGATATAGGATGTTGTACCCCATTCAAAGAAACAAAAGTGACCAACTTGAAGAAATTCACTTACAATAAATTTTCGGGAAGAATCGTGCAAGAATAGGTTAAGAAAGTTCCTATGATGGGAGGAATCCTAATGTCGGTTCTTACATAGACTCTTGTAACCTGAGATGTTAGAGAATAACTCATATCCATAGCCTCTTTTGGCTCCACCTTCATGAAATCCATGGAAGAAAACATCCACAATCTGTTCTTGCAAAATCTAGAAAAGGAGGCGAGGATTAGAGAGCTAGAAGAAAAACTCTAGAAACTGAAGATCGACAAGTGTAGCCTGCAAATTTTAAGTCTAGTGCAGAGAAGGTTAGAAATGAGATAGAAGAGGAAATCATTGACATGTATTCCCATTTGAATATATTCCAGCAAATAACTACCACCATTATAGACTAACATGGAAGAGGCCAGGATAAAATGACACAATTCAATACTATCCAAAAAGGTATAAGTGATATCGACAAATGGATTGTAGAAAGCATAGATGTGCTAGATAAAACCTACTACACTTTAGAAATGGAAAGAAAAATTGATCTCTATGCACTAGAATGCTTCGAGGTAGATGGACAAAAACCAGACAAGGAGACCACCATCTCTATGGTGATATGATTGAAACTACACAAAGTTGCATAGAATCTAATACGAAAGTGTCTTGTTGGCACAGGGATAGACCCAAGGGTCAACTCTTACAACGCACCAACAGGCCCTAACTATTGGCCCTTTCAGAAACACTTGCAAATCAGATGTAGTCTCACCCAAAGTAGCAATAGGGGGGTTGCAAGACATAGGTGTCTACAACCAAAAGAAATACAAAGTGATTCCAAAACACAACACAACAATCTAGATATTCTTTACCACTCTTATGCTAGCTTCGTCAGGTTATATCTCTTATCTAACACAACAATGCAGTAACAGTATAACAGATAACAAATAACACGACATCAACCACAAAGACAATAAGATATACATGGTTCACCCTGTCTCTAGGGATATGTCCACAGAACTGTGTTTCTTGATTTATTAGATGAAAACATACAGTTCTATATGCACACTTAGCTGCATATCTATCTCTCTTTTTCTCTTTTTCTTCCCTCCCTGCTCTCAAAAACAGTAATCAACAATAATCAATAATGAACATCATACGAACAATTGAGAAAGAACCAACTTAGAACAAAGAATGAACCCTTCCAGGTCTTCTTGACCTTTATTTATACATTACATGACTCTCAGACAAAATTAGACCGAAGTCTAGGTGTCAAAACCCTAGGTCCCAAAACCCTAGGTTCACTTGACCCGCGTTTTCAGGGCTTCACCAGCATGTCCTTCCTCCTTTTTTGCAAGGTGCTCCAAAGTATCCGTTGGTGTCTTTTTTCACTTGCTAAGTTGTCCATGATCCCTCTTATTTGCTTCTTTATCTTACTTGATATTCTCTTCCAGTAGCTAGCTTTCCTTTACTTTTCTCCTTATTTTCTACTTCTTTAACCACTTTGACCCTTCCTTGGTTTATGTGCCTTCCCCGTAGTTTGTACTTCTCCTTTTTTATGTAATATTCTCTTTCTTACATAACCAAGGGCCAACAGGCCCCCAACACTCACATGTGACTCATCCTGAGTCACTGCAAGATTGATCCTTCTATTTTATTTTGACTGTAGACTACGGGGAGCAACTTGTGCTTTCTTCTCTCTCCCTTTATATCTTGTGCAGAATGTCTTTTCTTTGTCTATTACCCAATTTCAACTACACTTGGTACCTAGACCCTTCTTTCCTTTCTTTTACTGAGAGCTACGAGCCAACTAGTTGTCATAATACAATTTCAACCATCTCCTATTCATTAAACCAACCTTCCGGACTCCATTAAGAGTATTCAACTGCACAACTCCACCTTCTATAACATAGGAAACTTCAAATGGCCCAAGACAATGTGTCTTGAACTTCCCTGGATGCTTCATGGACCTGCTATCATATAACAGTACCAAATCTCTTTGCTTAAATGATTTCCTCTTGATGTGACTATCATGGTAATCCTTTTCTCATTCTTTTTGTACCCACTGATGAAATCCTACAATAACTATGTCTTCCTCCAGTTCGATCAACTATGCAAGCCTGTCTTGAACAATGCTTGTGTCATCCATACCTGTAAATGTTGCAATTCTTAAACTAGGAACCAAATATTCCATAGGTACCACTGCTTCCAAGCCATATACTAACTTAAAGGGAGTCTGCATAGTTAACTTTTTGCAAGTAGTTATATAAGCCCATAATACTACTGTAATTCTTAAATCCCAATCATCTTTTTTAATGCTACAAATCTTGGTCAGCATTGTCTCCAAGATCTTATTGAAAGATTCGACTGTACCATTCGCCTGTGAGTGGTATGGTGTTCTCTTCTGATGGTGAACTTTAAATTCCTGATTCAAGGCTTCAGTAGTTTTTTTGATGAAGTGTGTGCCTTGATCACTCATGAGGATATTTGGGCATCCAAATTTGGTTATAATATCCTCAAAGATGAACTACGCAGATGTAGTTGCACTGCATTCCTTAACTTCTCTTGCTTCTTCCCATCTGGCCAAATAATCTGTAGCAATGATGATGTATCAAGCTCCTGTGTGCTTCCCTGGTGGGTTGGTAGGTCCCACAAAGTCAATGGCCCATTTCTCAAATACTTTTAATGTTAATTGCAGTGCTAAAGGAATATCATCCATTTTGGAAGGATTTCCTACTCTTTGGCATACATTGTAGGCTCTGTAGTATTCCTTAGCATCCTTGTGTAAAGTAGGGCACCAGAGGCTAGCTCTAAGAACCTTCTGCATTGTTTCTTTCCCTGCATAGTGTCCTCCTACGATTCCTTCATGTGCTTCTACAAGAATAAATGGTCTTTCTACCTCCATAACACATCTCCTCAATATCTCATCTGGTCCCATATTATATAACTATCCAGTTATAAGGTGAAAATCTGCAGTGCAGACTACTAATTGTTTCTTCTAAATGAATGTATACTCGCGAGGTGCCATTCTTGTGGGCAGGAACTGGACTATCTTGGTGAAGTGATCATCGACTTTTCTGATGGCCAATAACTGTGCATCTGGAAGTGTATCCTCCAGACTAGTAGGTTCCTCTCCATGTTCAAACCTGGATAAGTGATTGGGTCCTTTATTCATTCTTCCTGGCTTGACCACAATTTCAAATTCATACTCCTGGAAAAGTAGTATCCATATGCATATTATTCCCCCCAACATTGGCATGTTGACTAATTATTTCAATGTCGAGTGATCTGTAAACATCTTAAAATGTCCTCCCAACAAGTAGTATCTAAATTTTTGCAGTGCATACACCATAGCCAAGCCTTCTCTTTTAGTCATAGTATAGTTCCTTTCAGCTGTAGAAAGCTTCCTTCTAGAAAAGGCTATCGGGTGGTCAATGTATCCTTCACCCGGCTATGTCAATACTACTCCTAATGCAATGGACGAAGCATTAACATGAGCATTGAACTCCTTACTCCAATCTAGAAAGGCCAAGATAGGCGCAGTGACCATTTTCTGCTTTAGTGTGTCGAAGCTCTGTTGGCATTCTTCTGTCCATTGGAACTTACTATATTTTTTAAATAGCTTCTCCATGGGTGTTGTTATTGGTGCATAACCCTTAATAAACTTTCTATAATATCTAGTGTGCCCCAATGCAATGGGAAACTGTCTAACCGAAGTGGGAGGAGGTAGATCAACAATGATAGAAATCTTGGAAGGATATACCAACAACCCCTTCTTACACAAAATGTGCCCTAGCAACACTCCAAAGTGTGAAAAGAAAATACATTTTTTTAAATTTAGGGGAATCTGACATTTCCTGCACTTATCTAACATCAATCTCAAACATTCAATGTGGTCTTTCAGTAGGCTAAAGACAGTCCAATCATCAAAGTAAGATTCCAAGAACTTGTGTAAAAAGTCCTTAAATGCTTCGACCACCACCCTGGAAAAGATGGTTGGTGCATTCTTCAAGCCAAAAGACATCACAATGTACTGAAAAGAACCCCATTCTATTGCAAATGTGGTCTTATGTCTATCCTCCTTAACAATTCTGATCTAGTGATAGCCTGAAAATCCATCTATGAATGAGTAAACCTCCTTTCCTCCTACATTATCTAGAACTTTATCAGTAAATGGTGTAGGAAAGGGGTTATGTAGGCATGCATCATTCAATTTCCTTAAATCTACACAAATTCTAATTTCTCCTGACTTCTTATCTTGGACCACCACAGGGATGATCCATTCAGATTCTTCAACAAGTTCTATGATTCCTGCTTCCAACATTATATCCAGTTCAATCTTAAATTTCTTCTTATATTTGAGATTCAATCTGTGGGGTCTCTGCTTGATAGTTATTTCATCTTCTCTCAAGGGGATCTTCATTTATCCCATGGGCCCTTTAATGCCCTTCATGTCTATGAACTTTGTTGGAAATAAATCCTGATATTCATGCAATAGTTCTGTGATCTTGCTAATAGTAGCATCATCCCAATAATCTCCAAAATTTGTTAATTTGGGTGTTTGTTCTGTTCCAATATTAACCTTATTAATTTTAATAGGTTGTCCAATAAAAGGTATTTCAATCCCTGGTCCTTCTATGTCACTGTGACCTTCAACTTCTGCAATGTTTACATCTCTAGGGTCATCATCCTCATCAACATTAATATTATAACAACCTTGTAACTTCTGAAGAGGTGCAGTCCATTCATCCTCTTCTTTCTTAAAAGGGAGGTTAGGTGCCTCCTCAAAGACCTTTTTTCTTGCAATTTGTAAAGATTGATCTAATGTAGGGTACTGACACTCAAATAAAAATGTAGGTATAAAGTTCTGAGTCATTCCATACCAGTCTATAGCGACGAGGCATAGTTCTTCTTGAAGATACCAGTTGATAGGTGCAATGTCCAAGATTTTAATGAAATTATGCACCCAATGTTCTTTAGGAATGTTGATCCAGGCTTCCTCCCAGCTTCACACATGGTCCTTAGGACAACTCTGACCTGTGTATCGAATTTAACATCCCCCTGCTTGGTCTAAAAAGTGCATTGTCATCAAGGTGCAACATTGTACCCACTCTGTGATGTTATTCTTGTGTGTTCCCCACCATCTAGCTGGTGTTTCTTTAAAGGATTCATCCAATGCCAACAATCTCTATTGTACTGGTAAAATTCCTTCAAATTCAGCTAGAAATGTCTCTAAATGATTCAAGCCATCAAATGTAGGGAGATTACTTACTTCTGTGCCAATCCAATGAACTTCTCTGTTCAATCTAACACATCGGCGTGTGGATACTTCATACATTATGTTCTGTCAGTTTTCCAATGCTTCTTTTGAGTCTTATGAACATGCACTTTCACTTCGCCAATGTAGATTTCCATCTACTATAGGATTAATATAATCCTGTTGTCTTGTTGTTAGTTTGTAGATTTTTTCTAGCTCATAGGTGCGGTCTTCTTCTCTTATCGGTTCCATGTATCTATGACCTTCATCCGGATCAAGAGGTGCAATGACCTTAAGGCCATTACCCTCAAATTTCATTCTTCTCTTCTTTAGGTCAACAATAGTCGAATTGTTGAAATCCCAATCAATTCCTAACAATGCAGGATAAGGACAACTATCATCAATAATCTCAATCACTTCGAAGTATGCAAATGTCCTTAACCCATTGACGTATATAGGGACATGCTCTAGTGTTCCAAAGGGGCTCACTACCTGCTAATTAGCTAGCCTGAGTCTGATAGGAGAGTAAATCAATCTAGATTTTTCCATCAGTGCCCAAGTCTACTTCGTCATAACATTTACTTCTGATCCCAATTCAAGGAACACATATTCCACGTTGTAGTCTCCAATCTGAGCACTAAGGTGAAGTTCCTTGTTTGTCCTTCTATTCCTTGATATGTGATTCACAGATCTAATCAGCATAGGTTCTATTCTCCCAATTTCATTATGTCTTACTAGTTGTTGTAGCTCCTACATATATTTTTCACCTTTAATCAAATTGATACATGTATATAAAAAATCCATGAGCTTGCTTACCTCTTTTCCTTGTCTAGATAGAGAAGACTAGTCAAATGCTAGTGGCATTTCACATTCCCTTACGTTTGATTGTTCCTTAGATGAGGAAGCCTGTTCTCCTACAAATTGTTTCCTTACTTCTTCAAAAGTATGCCTCTCTTTCCTTGGATCAAACAACAGTTCCTTCTCTGCAACTCTTCTGGTCCCTGATCCTTCTGTAGTATTTCCTGGAGTCACTCTATATTCTTCTATAACAACGCCTCCTCTAGTAATAAAAATGACTCTGGGGTCCTCACCGTGAGGTTCTACTGATATCAATTGGACTTGTTGGGTTCCTCCTCGTATCTCCTGAAGTTTGGCTAACAATACTATACAATATTTGATGACATGATCGAATGAGTTGCAGTAGTTGCAAGTAGTACAAGGGTTCTAAAAATCCATTTCCAAATGTCCTGGTTGTGCGTTGTTATAGACAATGATCTGACCTCAACCTCGGCCCATACCTCGTCCTCGTCCTCTTCCTCTAAATCCACCATGAGGGTTGAAGTTTCCTCTTCCCGGCGAGTTGAATTGTGCATTATTTCCATCTTGTTGTGTTTCTCCTTGAATCCTATATGTATCCCTTGATATTTCATGCATGAGATCATAAGCCCTATAGTCCTTCTCATCATGCCTCATAAATTTATAGAATGTGCAATAAATATTGGTAGGTGTCTGGACATATTTCTGGATGTAATAACATTCACCAGGGCGATGTCTATTTCTACATACCTCACACCATGGTAGAGTGGTTTGCTTCAAAGAGCTAGGGGTTCTCGAGGCTAGGTATTCATGAAATAGGGGACAATGCTCTTTGTCATGGCCCTCTTCTTTACATATGATACACCAGATATCTTCTTGTTTTTCCTTTATTTTGTCCTTCTTCGTATCTTCGGCTTGTAAGGATAAACTAGTTAATTGATTCAAGATCTGACTCATTGTTGGCCCTTGACCAAATTTTGAGGAAACATTGGTCATGTTTGACCATTTTTGGGACTATGACAGGCTGGTCGAAGTTGGAGCACCCAGGCAGAGCTGAGATCGTAGGATCTAACTCATTTTGTGGACTTTTTGGGCTTTTCGAGTTTATGTAACGTGTATGGGATGTAGGCCCATGGGTTTACCCATGTTTAGGCATTTTTGTAATGTATAAATAAGTAGATAGGACTTAGAGAGAAGTATGTCTAAGTGGGCTTCGTGAACGAATATGTAAGGTTTCTAAGTGCGAAGAATAGTTGTTGGATTTTGTGCATACTGTGTGTTGAGACTTGCAGATCTAAGTGCAAGTGATTGTAAGAGGCTTTGTGCTATAAAGGAGTTGGCTCTCTGCCTTGACCTGATTCTAAGGAAGGTGGATCTAGTGCATTGTGCACAGATCACCTGTCCAATGCGAGGCTTGGCTTTGTGGCTCTGTGAACAGGAGCAGATGCATGTAAGATATTGCAGACTAATACGAATAAGAAGAAGTTGGTGGACGTATCCCCACACTCGGGTGAACCATGTATATCCTGTGTCGATGTGTTTGTGCGATATGATTGATGTTGATTATGTGATTATTTTCTTAGTGTTGTTAATTTTATATGAATGCATATGAATTTGTATCTTAGTGCTTAATAATTTGAATGAATTCTAGATCTGATCTAATGCTATGTGCTAAGTACTGGAAGTGTTAGATCTTGATTGTCACTGCGTTGATCTGTAATAAGGGTTTAACCTGTGATGTGAATAAGGTTCAAGAACTAATGCATGTTATTGTCTAAGTGCTTTTTCAATTGTTGTAATCACAAATCTATGTCCCAGCTAGGTTGTAGACACCTGAGTCCTGCAACCCCCCCTGCCTCTACCTCGGGTAAGACTTCATCTACTTCGTAGGTGTTGCCGAAAGGGTTAGTAGTTAGGGTTTTGTTGGTACGTTGTTGAAGCATTGAACCTTGGGTCTGCCCCTGTGCCAAAAAATGGTTCCGTTGTCGGGACCTGAAACTGTGATTGTTGGGAATTGAAGAAAAGATAAAGCTTTGTGCATAGATCTGTTGTTGCAGTGCATAGTATTCTACTTGACTTGCGAAGCTCTTTTCTAAGAAAGGAACCATATCTGAAGAAAAGAGGTAATATCTTGAATCTTTGTGATCTGATAAAGGTAAGATAAGTAAAAACTTTTGCTTCGAAAGTACGAATCTAGGTATGTTTGATAGATTTTGTCCTAGTCTGAAAACTAGGGCATAGTTAGAAGAAAGAGTCAATATGAATAGATTTGATAGAGGTAGTGAAAGATATGTTATTCCTATGCATCGAAATATTTTTTGGACTAACAAGTGGATGCAGGAACCTAGAAAGAAGTTTTGCAGATTGTAGGTCCATCACTGTTTTCCCAATGCGCAGTACAGAAAAGGTTAGGCATCGTTTCAAAGAAAGAGAGGATTGACACTGTGTTATAATTGCAGAATATTGGGACATCTTGCTAAGGAATTCCCTAGTATAGGTCCTAGTTGTCTCTGTTGTAAAGATGTTGGCCATAAAGTTGAGGATTTCCCTAGAATGATTGCCAAAGTTGAAAAGATGAATATGACAAAAGAAAACTATGAATAAGGTCAAGGGACTAAGGATATGTTAAAAAAACAGAAAGAATCAGAGACTGTGTTATTACAGCTGAAAGAAACATTGAATGATCATAGAGACGTCATTTTTACAGAGATCTTGAAAGAAAAGCAATGCATAGAAACAAGAATAGGAGACTTCGACATAGATTGTGTCTTGGATGAAGAAACACATGTGAACATTATGCCAGAAAGCACTTGCTATGATACCTTCATTGCAAAAGATAGGCTTGTTTAAAGGAAATATGATAACCCTATGTGGAAAAGTTACTAATGTACCTACAATTTCTCATGAAACATCGATCGACAAAGAATTTGAAGTCATTAAGTTTGTTGAGAATAATGCCCCTTTTTCACTTTTGTTAGGAAATACCCAGATTGAGAAATATCAGATCTAAAGGAAAGTAGAGGAGGAAGCTACAGAACAAAAAACAAGAATTAAGAGATTTCATAACCAGAAGAATAGCACGAATAATAGAAGAACAAGAGGATCAATCGAAGAAACAGAGGGCCAAAGAATTAGCTATTGAAGTTTAAAGAACACAAGAAGTATTAAAGAACCTGTCCATGCAAGAAAGAAGTATTGCTACACTGGAAATATAAAAACAAGGAACATTAACTGCGGAATCTATAAGAAAAGATCAGCAGTGCGAAGTCACCTTACTAGGAGAGGACAAGAATAAAAATGGAAAGAGGAATCCAAAGACTCAGATCACAGGAAAGAGGGAAAGGAAGCTCAGTAAGAAGAAAGCCAAGTTAGAAAAGCTATGGGACATTCTAGAGAAGACTTCATAGGAGATAGGTCCGCAGAATTTGAACCTCGCCGGAATAGCATAACAACGCAGAATGGTACTTCACCAGGGCGAAGCTATATGACCATTGGAGGCATCCTGATCATTAGAATGACACTCCAAAATGGCTAGAAACACAGTTATTGATGGAAAGATAGCTATTGGACCATTGAGACCGTGCCATAACAGATGGATTCTTATTGATTGAGGCATTCCTACCCGTTGGAGGAATCTTCTATGACATTACTTTTTTAACCCATCAGACGTTGCGCTAGGACCACTTTTTGAAAAATGAGATAACCAAGCTAACAGAGAACCAATTGCATACCACGTTGTGTTGTCTAGACCTTGTCGTCCATTTTATTACCTTATCTTTTTGTTCCCCTACCTGATCCCCTTGATTACAAGTGTGAATGTTGGGCAAGCATAGCGTGCTAGAGAAGTATGTTGAGGAGATTTTGATAGACCTCATGGCTGAGAAAGTCATGTCTGTAGGAATACATGAATCGTAGATTTTGAGGAGATTGAAGGACAACGCTCATAGCTGGAAAAAATAGTTACAACAGTGGAACAATGCCTATAAGGGTCTGTCACCGAGCAAGTAATTTAGGTGTTAGCCAAGCAGGAGGCTCTAGCGAAGTAGCAAGTCGAGGCATATCGAGATAAGCTCAAGGCATTCGAAGTAGCCCTACCCAGATCTGAGTGACTCGGGACAAATATTTTGTGAGTGTTGGGGGCCTGTTGGCCCTTTACTAAGTTTTGAGGAAACATTGGTCATGTTTGACCTTTTTTGGGACTTCGACAAGCTGGTCGAAGTTGAAGGACCCATGCAGAGCTGAGATCGCGAGATCTAACTCATTTTGTGGAATTTTGGGTCTTTTAGGGTTTATGTAACGAGTATGGATGTCGGCCCATGGGTTTACCCATGTTTAGGAATTTTTGTAATGTATAAATAAGTAGATAGGAATTAGAGGGAATTATGTCTAAGTGGTCTTCGTGCAAGAATATGTAAGGTTGCTAAGTGCGAAGAATAGTTGTTGGATTTTGTGCATACTGTGTGTTGAGACTTGCAGAGCTAAGTGCAAGTGATTGTAAGAGGCTTTGTGTTATTAAGGAGTTAGCTCTGTGCCTTGACCTAATTCTGAGGAAGGTGGATCTAGTGTGTTGTGCACAGATCACCTGTCCAGTGCGAGGCTTGGCTCTTTGGCTCTGTGCATAGGAGTATATGTATGTAAGAGATTGCAGACTAATAATAATAAGAAGAAGTTGGTGGATGTAGCACCACACTGGGGTGAACCACGTATATCCTGGGTTGATGTGTTTGTGTGATGTGATTGATCATGTGTTTATTTGCTTAGTGTTGTTAATGTTATATGAATGCATATGAATTTGTAGCTTAGTTCTTAATGATTTGAATGAATGCTAGATTATATCCAATGTTATGTGCTAAGTACTGGAAGTGTTAGAACTTGATTGTCACTCCACTAATCTGTAATAAGGGTTTAACCTGTAATGTGAATAAGGTTTGAGAACTAATGGATGTTATTGGCTAAGTGCTCTGTCAAGTTTTGTAATCACAGATCTGTGTCCCAGCTAGGTTGTAGACACCTAAGTCCTGCAACCCCCCTGCTTCTACCTCGGGTGAGACTTCATATTCTTCGCAGGTGTTTTCGAAAGGGCCAATAGTTAGGGTTTTGTTGGTGTGTTGTTGAAGCGTTGAACCCTGGGTCTGCCCCTGTGCCAACACTCATACCTAGACTAGATTCTCCTATAGGTGTTGCTTCTAGTTTCATAGCAATCTCTAGAGCTTTAGCCTGCAAAATGACTTTCTGTTGCATTAGAGGAACTATGATATGTGGCAAGAGGGTAGTGATGAACCATTCTTTATTATTTTCATCTGGGATTTGAAAACTTAAATGACATGTCAATGTCTTAAACCTCTCATCAAACTCCCAAACAGGTTCAATGACCTTCTTCTTGATTTCCTTCAACTCTATAATGCACTGCGACTCTGACTTAGATTACTTGAATTCTGCACTCAACGCAGTCGTAATGTCATTCAGCGGTTTAGGTTGTCTAGGTCCTAAAGAAAACTTCATATACCAATTCAAACCACGATCCCTCAAGGTAGTACTAAACTGAGTTCTCTTAACAACTTCATTGGTGACTTGCTTAATGCTCTAGACAACTTCACATAAGAACCATTGCTGATCAGGATCTTCAGATCCATCTCCTCTAAAGATAGGTAGCCTCATTTCATCTTCCATAGATCTTCCTAGGTTTCTAGACTGAGTATGTGCTAAAATTATTGTAACAGTAGTTTGATTTCTTTGACTACTCTAGTTACTCTAGTTACTTAATGATGCTAAAACACCAAGAGGAGTAATAGTACTTACTTCGACAGTAGGCACAGTGCCTGAAGTTTTTGACTCTCCTCGGCGAGGTTCTTCAATCTCTACTTCCTTTGTTCTTACAGACTCTGAATGCTCTTCGTCTGTGAGATCTTCTTCTTCTCCACTGTAGAATCCCTCATCTCCGTAATTCTTCTTAAATAGGTTCATAAGAGGAACTTCTCTAAATGATCTCCCACTGCATGTGTGTCTAGCCTCTATGTCGCTGTCACTATCTGAATTCTTGAACATTAGCTTCACTCTATCTTCAAGATATTATTCTCATGCAATAGCATCTTAATCCTCAATTTTTAAAAGTCTAGGAACTTTCCTCTAGGTCCCTTAAATAAATACCTCTTTGCTTGATTATACGATTCTAATATATCGATAGTGAACTTAGTAATGTACCCTCCAATAGTTTTATCAAACTAGAGATCCACCTCTCTAGACATAATGTTATCGACTCTCTTGACTTTCTTGATCAACGTTGTTGTCCAAACCATAGGTGGTCTAGATTTGATCTCAAACTAGGTATCTGCTAATCTGGCTAACCACTCGTACAAATCCATATGAACTTCTCCAAATAAAATCTCATGTATGTCGGTAAAGATGTACCTTCCCAACTAATCTTCTATACTAATGCTAGGATTCTTGTTCTGAGATTTGGTGAAGTCCTTTTCTTGTTATTCTATCCACTTCTGAATCTCCATCTTCGATGGAAGCCACCTTGACATTCCCTCAATAAGATCTTGGTCCTGGCAACAAAACCATTTGTTGGCACAGGGGAAGATCGAAGGTCCTTCCTCCTTTTCTGGAAGGTGCTACAAAGTATCTATTGGTGTATTTTTCCACTTGCCAAGTTGTCCACGATCCCTCTTATTTTCTTCTTTATCTTCTTTGATATTCTCTTCCAACGACTAGATTTCCCTTTACTTCACTCCTTCTTTTCTACTTCTTTGACCACTTTGAGCCTTCCTTGGTTTATGTGCCTTCCGCGCAGTTCGTACTTCACCTTTCTTCCTTAATATTCACTTTCTTAAATAACCAAGGGCAAACATGTCTTCTTTTCCCTTTAGAAGAACTCAAGACAACCCCCAAGATGGAATAGTTGATTGCAAAGTTACGGGGTAGAACCAGTCATCAATAGGAAATTACAGAATTAGCCACCAAGGTAACAATAGAATTGATCTAGAAGCACTTCATACAACCCACCAAGGTCCATACCATGATTCAAGAATTCATAGAGACGTTATCAAATGATTTCAAGACCCTCAACGAAAACATATCCATGCACACAACTTCCCTACACGATTTAATGTATCGTCAGATATTATCCCTCTACGACTAGTTGGATATATGGATAGCCTATATCAGAGGTAAGAATCCATGAATAAGGAAAAATAAAAATTCGAAATTGTTGTTGACTATATTCTATTTTGTCTTTTCCTAACTACCTTCAGTTCTGTCTTTATTTTGTACACATGTCATCAAGTAGGTAAAGGGAAGACAAACATTTTTGTAAGTTCTTATTTAGGAATACAAGAAGCTACCTTCAATGATTACGAACAATTTTATAAATGAGGAAATAAACCCATTTGTAAAGGGCTCTTGCAGCTTTGTATACACTCTAGAACTATTTTTGGAGAATCCCTCAGGGCCAGCCTTTGACAAAGAGAAATACTTTCATGTGTCGTTGTTTTGTTATGAACTATTTCATGTGGAATGTATGTTTTTCACATGGACTATAAGGACATTTGTTGCTAATAGACTTTTCTGATGCAATTTATGTTTCTCTTGTGGTATTGTTATTCTTTCTTATTTTACATGTCCTAGGCATATGAGTTGTTGATGTATGCTAAAATATGACCTAGACTTCTCTAGTTATATATGTGTGTGTGTGTGTGTGTATGTATGTATGTATGTATGTATGTATGTATGCATGCATGCATGCATGTATGTATGTATGTATGTATTTCTAACTTTTCACCTACATGAAAACTATCTTAGTGGGGTTCAAGTGGATTTTAGCTTCATTTACTGCTCATCTAGTAATAATAGTTTTCCTCTAGCTAGGATATGATAGATTATAAGTATAATAGATTTTTTTTGTGTATTTACATAGTCTTCATCTACATATTTCATTTTTGTAACCATCCACCATTCACCCTCACAACCAATAATGGTATTCGATCTAGAATACTGATGAGTTGCCTAAACCAAATGATGCATAACCTAATTGGGACTCTGTACCAGGGAGTGCCCCTTACTGTTGTTGGGAAATTCATCCCCGTCAACAAAGTGTCAAATCCATGTTGAGAAAGGATTGTAGAAAGAACATTCCGGTGCAATAAGATTAGATGTATTTTGGAAAACGTTTTGGTAGTGATGGTGGAAGTACCATTGAATGTAAGAGGAAATGAAAACGAGAAAATAAGTAGAATATAATAGAAGTGGAAGATAGTGGTGTCAAATATGTGAAGCACATGTTACGTGTGTAGGATGTCTATGTAGTGAAGAAGAGGGAATGAATATGATATTCTTTGTTTGTAGGGATATGTTGTAGGGGTTAGTTGGCTCTGTTGACTAGACCTATCATTCGACCAACCAAGTCGAATGGCTGACTAGACCTATCATCTCAATCTCAAATCCAAGTCGTAATGCAGAAGTTATTAGGGGAATCGGGACAAGAAATGCTAGAGTTGACCCACCAAGCGCTTAAGAATTGTAATCGACTATTTATATATATATATATATATATATATATATATATATATATATATATATATATATATATATATATTTTGTGTATATATACAAGTTCTTTTCAGAAAATCTATCATGTCCTTTCTCTCCACAAGTTCCTCAAGTAGGCAACGGTTAGAGACATAGTCAATATGTAAGTTTTAAACTCCAGAAGTAGCAATGCATATAGATTTTAAGCAATACGTAAATTAATCAATGGCTCACACATTACACGTAGATTTTACCGAAAACCCTCAACCGAAAAACCTTTCTTATTTTCTTATATAATTTAATTTCACCATTCACCATACAATATATACAATGCTTTAGGTATTCCATAACTAAAACCTAATCCCTTAACTCGGGATTAATTTACAAATCAGCTAAAAAATATAACACCCACACACACACACACACACACCTACACGCACTCCACACACACACATGCAAATAATATAAATACACACCCAAAATTCTCCCACTTGTTGTTTTCTTTGCATCCGTGGGTCCAGGGGATTATATGGGGTCAATAACTGTGGCAGCAATGCCCATTGCCTCTCACCAAGAAAACTTTTCGTTCACAGACTTTTGTCAATGAATCATGATTCTTCAAAGTGTCAACCTTTTCTCCCAAAGAACACTTTCTTCTCAAATCATGTCTCTCACAAAGTGATAATCAACATCAATATGCTTTGTCTTCTCGAATGATAAGTCAGCTCTTTTGCCAGAATATTGCACTCGACCAAATACCATCTTCACCGCTGTTGTACCAACCCAATACCTAACACAATCTTTGTAACCATCGCTTCCTTTACTTGCATGAGTGGCTTCCCATGTATCTAGCCTTCAGAAGTGCCACTACATCCTAGATTTTTCTCATCCAACTGATTGCTCCTCCAAATAGGGTTAAACACATACCCACTTGTAGACCTTCTACAATCCAGATCTGTACTTACCAGACGTGCTTAAGTGTATGTCCAAGCACTACCTGCCTAATCCCGACCTTCCTCAGTAATAACTGCTAACTGTGGTGCTACCTAAGATACCTAATACCTCTCTTTGTCAAGTTGTCCAAATGTTCTTCCTGTGTTTTATACATACCGGCCAAACTCCCACTTCATGTGTAATGTAACGGTCTAGTACAAAACCATTGCATACATCAAGTCGCCAACTACACTGGAATATGGAACATGGGATATGTCCTTTTGTTCTTCTTGTCTTGGGACACTGATCTAGAGATAACTTCACACCTATAGGAATAGAACCTTGACCGGTTTACTTCCATGATATTAAACCTCTAGAATACTTGTTTCTCTTCAACATATTTTCTTTGATTCAACCCAGCCTCGTTTGTATCACCTTTTAATCTCCCATTCCCGTATCGAAGCAAGACCAGATCCTTCCATGTCAAATTTGTTATAGCCATCCGATAACATCCATGTTATTTCCTACCAACAACATGTCATCAACATACAACACTACATAAACAAATTGAATACCAACCTCGCTGTTATACAGAGTAGATCAGCCCCTCGCTTGCAATCCCAACCAAGGATGTATGTGTCAAAAAATTTTGGTACCACATCCCAGGTGATTGCTTCAGATCGTATAGTGACTTTAGCTTACGCGACTAGCCTCTTCTTTCCTTCACCAAAGCAACCTTCCGGGTCGTCACAAATCTCTCCTTCCAGATCCCCATATAGTAATGTTGTCTTCACATCCATTTAGTCTACTTCAAGATCAAAAGTAGAAAAAATAGATAAAATAAACTTGGAATAGAAGTTAATTTAGTAAAGGATAGGGTGCACCCCACCAGTCAATTCTCCACCTTAGGAATAACCTCTGCTACTAACCTGGGAGCTTTGTATTTCTCCACTTTACCTTCTCTTAATGTTAAACTTCTTCTTTGAACAACCATTTGCTACCAACCACTTTTCTTCCAACTGGAAGCTCAACTATATCTCATGCCTCATTTTTATCCAAGGTATCCATTTCTTCAACCATGGCCTTCCTTTAGAGTTTACTATCCTCTGAAATCAATGCTTCCCTCAATACTGATCATCATCATTATTAATAGATAAAGAAAAATTGAACGGAAATCAAGTGGACTATACATTCCTTTCTCTCTGTTGCCTTCTATCTCTACCGATTCTCACCTGGTATGAGGTTCTTTTCTCGGCTTCCCTCGCTTCCTTCCGCCTCTCTTCTTCATGATTCAGATTTTGCATCATCCAACTCCAAGTCTATATTTTCAGGTTCATCTTGTGTTGGTGGTAATTCTTGTTTGGTCACATCTTTTACCTCTAAAAACATCTCGATCAGAAAATTAAATTTTCTTGGTTTTTCGGTTCCAAAGCTTATAACCTCACACCATCTTTATAACCACAAAGATACACTTTTCAGCCTTTATTATCCAATCCTACTTCTATTTTCCTTTTGGAACATGTACATAAGCATCTAAACCAAACACTCTAAGATGTTGAAAGAGGGTTTCTTTCCTGCACCATACCTCATGTGGAGCTGTATCATCCAACACTGATGAAAGGTGATCATTTTGACTGGTGCAATATGCTGTACTTCCACCGGCCTCGCCGTAGTTCCTTGCTCTAACCTCCTAAGACCGGGCCTAGCATGCTCCTTTGCTTCTTCCATCGCTAGTTTGTTCAACTCCTTTCAGAACTCCATTCTCATCGAGAGTAAAATGTTGGAAGCCTCTTCCATTTCTGCTATACCACACTTCTTACGGTATTCTTCTAATTCATTTCCTTATAATTCTCCACCATTATCTGCTCTCACTACCTTTATTTTCTTCCCCATTTTCTACCGTAGCCTTTAAACTCCTTTTGGAATTATCAAAATTCCTGATTTTCTGGAAATAATCCATGTGGTTCCTTGAAAAATCATCTATGAATGAAACATAATACTTTATTTTACCAAGGATGGAATGAATGTAGTTCCAAACACATCGTTGTGTATCAACTCTAAGATTCCTTTTTCTCTTGTATCACTAGATGGGAATCTTACTCTTTTTTGCTTACCATATATGCAATTTTCACGTAAATCAAAATCCAAAGTGTAATTAGACATAACTTCAATCATACCTTTTAGCATGTAGTGGTTCAAGGCCCTTTTCTCCAATATCATCCACGCCTTTGATGCCAATAAAATGGTCTTCTTTTTTTGGATAGTATTGGTCTTGTCTCCATTTTTTCTTCTCAAGGACAACATAACTATTATACCCATTAGTATAATTTCTTCCCAACAACTTGTACAGAAGTTCCACAATGAACTCCCCTCATCAAAACCATTGCTCCTGCATCATCTTGCAAGTGTCCTTTCAAATACAATTTTCACTCCCGCATCACCCAACTTGCTTACATGATATGAGGTTCTAGCTATTTTGGAATGTGTAGAACCCTGTGGAGATTTCTAATCCTTCCATCATTTAGCAACAACTTAACCCCTTCCACGTCCCAAGATTTTTGTTGCTCTGTCATCTCCTAGGAATACATCACCACCATCAATATTTTCATATTCGTGAGAACCACCCCCGTGAGGAGTCATATGGTATGATGCACCCGAGTCGCTCAACCATACACCATATCCAGATGTGTACTTGTAGATGCTAGGGTAAACATCACCTCCTTCTCTTTCCCTGTGGAAGTTTTCACCTCCGTGGAAGAGGTACCATCAGATCCCTTTGGTTTTTCAACCTTCTTAGACTTGCAATCTTCTTATACGCCCCGCTTTTACCACACTTCCAACATTTCCTCAAAGATTTTCCTCGGGATTAGATCTACCATTAGATTTAGATATCCATCCTGAAGACTTACCAGGGTTCCGCTTGCACGCCTCTACAAATAAAGCATCCTAAGTTGTGACCATCCATGCTTTTTGCCTCCATCTTCAGATAACAAGGATGAAATACATCCTCATACTCTCAATGTAGATTGAGTGGAAAATTACCTATTGCTACAACCATATTATCCCAAGATTCTCGAAAAGAACATAACAAAGTAATACACTTTATATCTTCTTCCTGCAGAATCAATATTAACAAATCCAAGTTGACTCTACCGTAGTATTAAAGGCATTTAGATGTTCTCACATGTAATCTCCATCTTCCATCCTAAGGATAGATGATTTTCAAGAAAACAACTTGTTTACTGTGGACTTCGATTGATACAACTTCCTAACTTATCCCATAGTTCCTGGCTGTATATTCTCCTGAGACACTCAACACCACCACAAGAAATTTAATGGTACTCCTGGCGCTATGTCCAACTTGGTTCCAATCTTTCCTTTGACATACCAAGAATCGCGTGCTTGTAGTTTGTGTAATCGGGTAGTTTGTGTACCAGACTGTGCTTGTAGATGGTGTACCAAGAGGCTGTGTACCAGGATCCACAAAA
The DNA here is from genome assembly GCA_010110895.2 of Picea sitchensis. Classification (NCBI taxonomy): domain Eukaryota; kingdom Viridiplantae; phylum Streptophyta; class Pinopsida; order Pinales; family Pinaceae; genus Picea; species Picea sitchensis. The sequence continues at coordinate 101,477 of SNQJ01S0001858.1, forward strand.
AATCCATTGTTATTTGTCTAAAGTATAGTTGTCCCTCCATCTTGAGATCTCCATAGGCTCAAAAGTTTTACCTCGCTGAACTTTCTATCTCGAGCCTTAGATGAGCTCGCCATTCCTCTTACTTTACTCAAATTTTCACTGCAAAAGCTCCCACTAAAAACCCGTGTTTGCTGCACCCACGATAAATTTGATCTGTTAAGACTGAGCCAAACCCTCAACGACAAAGGTGTCCCCTTGAAGCTAATAATTTTTTTGATACCAAATGTAGATTTTGTAAGTTTTTAACCTGTGAATTAAAGCAATGCCTATAGATTCTTAAGAAATACAGAAATTAATCAATGGCTCAAGGGCTAATGTGATACAGAGATTTTTAATACCGGAAACCCTCAACCGGGAAAACCTTTCTTATTTTCATTATATCAAATTTCACCATTCTCCATACAATATATACAATGTTTTTAGGTATTCCGTAGATACCAAAACCCTAATCCCTTAATCTAGGATTAATTTACAAATCCGCTAAAAATAGCAAAAACCCCCCTAGGAAAGCGCCCGACGCACACGGCAGAGCCCTAGGTGAAGGGATCGTCAGATGTAGTTGTAGTATCTAATGCACCCCCCCCACACACATGCAAATAATATAACACACACCCAACAGAATACTGACCCCTTCTAGAAAATCCTCCTCCAAAATATAATTGGCAAGAAAAGTAAGAAGAGTGGGAATAATTTCTTAAACCTAATTGAAAATACACCAAAGAAGCTTGGGATTGTTTCTTGAAGAAATGAGCATAGAAAAAATGATGAACACCGCCAACCATGAGTAAGTTGATCTGAAAGTGGGGGGTTGGATAATCCATTAGATGATACAATTCAGGTCAATTGCACTAAACTAGACATGTCTAAAGTCAAGAGTAAGATAACTGCAGTAAGTGAGAAGTATGCACATATAATGTAGAAGTATAAGCCTTCAATGGATATTCAAAAATTTAAGTGGGATAAAAGGAAAAAGAGGCAAGAAGAGTTACAAAAAGAAAGGGATCTCATAAATTCCCATAGGAAACCTACTCGGGTGCAACAGTTTGTTGGAGAAGCAATTGAGAATGCCCCAATGGCTCCTGGGAGGAGTAAAGGCTTGCATGTGCATATGGAATCTATCTGCGCCCAACAAGTCGAAAGTATGGAGATCAATGACTTAGGACCTGCAACTCAACATTCTCCTGTAAGAATCCCTAGCTTGTGCATTGTAGACTTCCTATGCTAGAGACTTCATGTGGATACACAATAAACAAAGGTATGGTTTTGAACTAAAAATGATGGTCAAATAAGAGATATGTTGTTAATTGAAGCAAAATAAAATATCTAAAATCGACTAAAGGACATAATACTCCATAAACGATACCTCACAGACTCCACCCCCTACCAAATCTACTTCTGGAAGACTCTAAATCAACAGATAGTGAAAATGAATCGAGACAACCCTTTGGAGGATGATTCATAGAATATATAGGAAAAGGGTGTGAAATAGATTATATAATCCCAACATAAGAACAAACAAAATTATAAATTGAAACCACTTCGACTAAAGATCAGTGAAAAATTGTATTATTCAAGTCGAATACTCAAACTTTGACCACATCGAATTCCTAGTTGACTTCCATCCAAAATCTTGCAATAGTTCCATTCTTTAAAAATCCCAAGAAAATGAAAATGGGCCTTAATCATATCCCCATCTATGAAAGCGACGAAGATCCCAAATGGCATTGGTTCATTTGTGAGAATTTTTGGGATGTTGTTGATATTTCCTATGAAACCATATAAATTGCACAGTTTGGTGGTGCACTTCGAGCCAGGGCCCTCACCTAGTTCATGAAATTCACAAATAATAAGAAAACATTGAAGGAAAAAATAAACAAGAACTTCCTCTCATTCCTCAAAATGAAATATATAATCCATTTGGTAGCGCAAAAATTAAAGGAGATCTAATAGAGTCTGGGCGAAACCATCCGCAAATATGATAAAATATTCAAATATATTTTAAGCCAAATTTCTTATGTAATTGATGAAATATTTATTATACAATGGTATGTGGTAGTAACATTAAAAAAAAATAAAAGTACCATTACGCGTGTATGACATCCAGTCATGCGAAGAAGCGTTGAAAAAATCACAGCGAATAGAAATGGATGATGAAGGCACTTCGACTTCATAAACAATTAAGAAAAGGATGGAAGAAAAACTTGTAGAAATATAATAGTTAATAAAAAATATTTCAATTGCATGAAATGAACTATGGTTTACAATTTGTTCTAGTGAAGGACATACAAAATATTATTGTAAATTTAGAGATGCACTGGACCCAATAGTTCGACACATTCAAATTGAAATGTTCTGCGACATTTGTGAGGCTGTAACAAATAATGCAACAAGAGACTGTCCACATAACTTAAGGAATGCCTGACCTAAATCATACCACATATGGGAGGAAAAAATCATTCCGCACAACAATTCCAGTTAAATTGAAAGAATAAAATGAGCATCCATTCAGTGTATCATATGCAAGCATCCGACTGGAACATCGACCAAGGAAATGGTAACGACTATAGAGGTCGAGGTTGAGGGGGTTATCAAGAACAAGGAAGAGGAGGAAGAGGATCATTCGACAGAGGACACAATCAAGGCCAATATTACCACTTCAACTACTGGAAGGAAAACCACATAAGTCTAGATTTCCCAATAAAGGACATAACCGACCTCAAGTTTTGTAACATATGTGGAGTGGGAGACTACTCCCAGGAATATTTGAAAATTTTGTTAGATAAAGTGATGAATAAGAGTAATACTAATCTCTTTCACACAATGACAAAACAAGATATCTTAATTTCAAAAAATCTCCATATAGTAACATGATCGAGAGTGGATGAAGAAATTTACCCAGACCCACCAAGTCAACAACGGGGAGACCAAAATGCATATCTTGACCTAGAGCATGGAGAAATGATAATGAACAATGAAGTTCTTTAGAAACATCAACCAAGACAAAGTAAATGGGAACAAGGGAGGACATGCAAATATTCTAGACATTGCGCTAGATGAATTTCTCCAATTATTGAAAGAAAATAATTTGGTTGGTCGCCTTATCAATTTGTTGAGCATCTTAAGAGAATACAAGGAAGATCAAATACCAATCAAAAGTATTCAACAATTGTGTCAGGAAATACATACAAGTGACTTTTACCCACAAGTCAACCTGGATATTGATGGTCATATGATTAAACAAGTCATAGTAGACTTTGGATCGCAATTAAATATCCTCCCCAGAAAAACATGGGTTCGACTTGGGAGACCCCTTCTACAACCAACAATAAATTTCTTAAAATTATGAGATCAAATATTCATATAACCAATTGACACACTCAAGCATTTCATAGCATCTATCATGGGAATCCCAACAAGAGTAGACTTTAAAGTAATTAATCTATTTGAATTAATCCCTACTTAACCTACATTAGTTGAAATGTCATGGGGTCAAAATATGAAGGACAAAATCTCACTTGAAAGGGATATAATCAAATTGAAAGGTAGTGGCATGAAAATCACAATACCATTGGACCAAAAAGAATGCAAACCTTGGGTCAAGACATGGGACAAAGCCCATGAAGAACGGTGGTTGTATCAAGTAATGAATGAACAAAAGGACAACGTCTAGCCCAATAGTGAAGGAGTTATTTTAGTCAGGTCACCATTATTAATAGGAAAAAACTCGTATATAGAACTCTATAATTGGAAAATGGAAAACTGTGAAGCACAAACTAAGGCATGTTGGTTGATAGAGGAAATCCCAATAAAGTGATCAAGGTCATAATTTTCAGTACAAGTAGTCCCTATCGTGCTTGAGAAAAAGATAAAACAAACACCAACACTCATTCCAACTAATACAAAAATGAGATCTCCCTTGCATTTTAGCGAAAGAATCTCCCCGATGGATCATGTCGATGAAGTATCCAAATCAATCGAAGAACAACGAAGGGTGAAAAGTATATTATAATCCTTCACCAACCAAGCAAAATGATGGTGGGAAACACATGCACTGTGATTGCAAACATGGAATACCTCTACCTTATATTTCATGTAAAGATTTGACGAAAATTGTTTTTTAGCAAATCTCAACATCCTGACTTTTACACCTGGTTTCGACCCAGTCACTCACATTCACCAATGTGAGAATGAATGGACAAGAGTAGGCTACTGGGATGAAAGGGTATAGACACACATGTTCCCAAATACATTGGATGACATACCACATAAGTTGTATAAAATTTAAGAAGCATGTTGCCACACATGTTCCCAAATACATTGGATGACACACCACATAAGTTGTATAAAATTGAAGAAGCATGTTGCTACACATGTTCCCAAATACATTGGATGGCATACCACATAAGTTGTATAGAATTGAAGAAGCATGTGGCCACACATTGAATTGGAATGAAATCAAAGAAAATTTCATTAGAGACTTTGAATTCATACCCAAAGAGGAACATCTATGAGCGGTAGCCAAAAAAATAAAAAATTTCATTGAAAACCAAATCTTGAAGAAATACATAAAAGAGGCAAAGCCAAAGTCGACATGGGATCGACTTTGACTTGGAATTTTGTGTCGGTGCATAATCCAGACACTGTAAAAACTCATCAAATAGACATGGAAAACATAAGATTTCTAGGGAAGAGTTTCCAATGGAAGAAAACGCATCTAAGTGTAAACAATTATGTAAAAACAGTGTACTTGGTGTCCAAGGAAGAAAAATACGACAAAGAAGACATAGAAAATTCTGAATTCCCCATAAGCTATAACAAATTTGTAGAAGGGGAATCCCAATTAGATGAACATAAAGCACCCAAGTGGATATACTCTTAAATTAAACCATGGGGTTTGACATATCAATAGATGGTCAACCGAAAAAGGTTAGAATAGGCATTTATTGGTTTGATAAGACACCATAGAGATAGTCTACCTTGAGAGAATATTAGGATGTTTTTGCACAACATTACAAAGACCTAAAAGGTTTGGTGTAAGAGATGGGGGAGATGAAAATTGACCTCATCCCTATGGCCAAACCCATTAAAAACAGGCCATACAAGTTGGCACATAAATATAATCCCATAGTCCAAAAGGAGATAGAAGCAATGCTAGCTGCCAACATCATATATCCTATCGAAAATTTGAAATGATAAATTTCGATGGTCGTGCAACCCAAAAAACATGACCCAAAGAAACTTAGAATATGTGTCGACTTTAGAGGGACAAAAACTATTATCATAATTGATCCATTCCTAATGTTTTTTGTTGATGAAATTATCAATGAAGTTGCGGGACACAGATTTTATTATTTCACTGATGGCTTCTTAGGATATAACCAGGTACTTGTTGCAAAAGAAGTTTAGGGGAAAACTACATTTGTTTCAGAGTTTGAGTTATTTTCATATAGAGTAATGCCATTCGACCTAAAGAATTCCCCAATAGTATTCTCTAAGATAGTGGTCAAGTTTTTTCAAGAATACATTTACAAAAAATGGCTATGTATTTTTATAACTAGACCATTTACAACATACTAAAAGATCACATCCAATGGTTAAGAATGATGTTGGAAAGATACATGCAAATTCACTTGTCCTAAAACATAAAAAAATGCATCTTTGTCACACCTATAGGCATTTTCCTGGGCCATATTGTATGAAAATAAGGAATCAAGGTTGACATGGCCAAGATCAAAGTTATTCTCGACCTCAAACCACCAATCAATTAGAAGCAAATGAAAATATTCCTTGTGACTAACTGATATTACAAAAAAATTATCTAATATTACTCTGACATCACTTTTCCAATCGACAAGCTCTTGAAGAAAGAAGTTGATTTCCAATGAAGCCAAGAATGCAACAAATCTTTTGAATTATTGAAAAGAAATCTAGTAGAAGCACCTATACTAAGATTTACATATTGGTCACGAAAGTTCCATGTCCATGTTGATTCATCTAATGTTTTTGTTGGCACAAGTTTATCCCAACCACATGACAACATGGTTGATCACCAAAACACATACGCCAGTCAAAAACCAAATAAAGTTGAAAGAAACTACTCGACAATTGAGCGATATGATCTAGCAATGATTTTCTCCCTTCAAAAATTCAAACATTACTTATTGGAAAATCCATTTATCTTATTCACGGAATATTAGACACTTAAATATTTAGTAAATAAATTGATCCATTAAGGAAAAATATGTCGATGGCTACTACTATTCCAAGAGTTCAACTTTGAAGTAGTTGTTTGACCAGGAAAGAAGAATGTTGTCCCATACCATCTATCCCAAATCAAGACAATAAAATATATGACTATGATAGACGATGACTTACCAAATAAAAATTTATTCAGGGTCTAAGCTTCCCCCAAGGCACTACAAGAAATTGAAAATTTTCTAGAAGAAGGGAAGCAACCAAAATATATCCCAGCCAACAAAAGAAATATCCTAGTGTTGAAGGAAATATCATTCACTCTCATGAATGGATATCTTTACAAGATAAGCATTGATAATATTTTGTGAATATGTGCATTAGAACATGAACATGAGGATATAATCAATGAAGCACATGCAAACCAATAGGAGGTCATTTCCAAACTGACACAACAACCAAAAAGATCATCCAAGATGGACTTTGGTGGCCGAAATTACACAAGGGATATCAAGAACAAGTGAATAAATGTGATAAGTGTCAGAGGATGGGTCAACCATTGTGGAAAAAATGAAATTCCTTTACATTTGGTAAACCCTAGTTTACCATTTAAAATTTGGGCTATTGACTTCGTCGGTCTCTTCCCAAATAGAGAAAAAAGAGCGGGGGTGAAATACATCATCAAAATAGTTGAGTACCTAACTAAATGGGATAAAGTAGAACTACTCAAAAGGTTCACAAAGGAAACAACGACCAAATTCATCTATGAAAACATAGTAACTAGATTCAATTGTCCTTTGACATTAATCAATGATCAAGGAACTAATTTTATGAATGGAACAATCGAGGTACTACCTAAAAAAAAATTGATCAACCACAAAAAAATGATTTCTTATCATCCACAGGTCAATGGAGTTGTCAAATCATTCAATAAACCATTACATAAAGGCTTCACAAAAATATGTGGACTCATCAGCGATGATTGGGATGATAATACCCCAACTATATTGTGGGCTTAGAGAACAACATACGAAATATCGACTGTTCAAATGTCGTTTAAGTTAGTCTATGGTCAAGAGGTTGTAGTTCCATTACAATTATGTGCTAATTAAATAAGGATAGCTCATGTCCTTGAATTTGACCACATTCTTAATATAAGAAAACAATTCTACCAGCTAAATCAATATAGGAAGAAAGGATGCTCTCTTAACAACATCAAGAGGCTCAAAAGAAGCAGCAGAAGGCCTGGCACGACTGGCATATTAAAAATAAAGAAACCAACGTAAGATATTTGGTACTTCTATATGAAAGTCACATAAAGGGAAAACCTCAAAAAATAGAAACTGTGTGGTTGGGTCCTTATGTGTTCGAGGACATCTGACCAACAAGAGTAGTGTAGTTAAGGAATTTACAAGGGAACCCAATAGAAAAACTAGCCAATGAGGCCTGATTGAAGAAATAAAATTCTTAGTAGTCACAAATCCTGGTGGTGAAAACCTCTACGGGGATTCCAATAGGATTTTACTAGGTCGAAAAAACCCTTGGGGTGGCCTAAGTCAAAGTTCA
>SNQJ01S0001858.1:115387-138257 GCA_010110895.2 Picea sitchensis
AATGGATTATTGTTGGGAAAGTGAAGGTGTACAAGGAGAAGACTGCGTAGATTATAGTTGTAGATAGTCACTGTGAAAATTGTATTAAGTAGACTATACTATAGAATGAGAATGTTTGTATTACAAAAGTAAGACATGGGCTCTAGAAGTATGCATTGTGGATTTCCCAAGTTTCTATAGAATGTTATAGTTACTACAAAACATGAAAGTGGCTACAGAAGCAATATGTGAGCATAAGAACTATGTGTTGTGGATTTTGTGGAATCAATCCTTGGTTGTAGAATGATATAGATATGGTAGTGAGAGAAAATAAAGAATGACCATCAATATAAAGATCGATGTGTATTGTTGGAGACCAAGAAACAATTAAGTGTGGCTTAGTTTTTACCATGGTTGAAAGGTCAATGTGGACAATTGAGGGTGTGTGGAAGTAGAACTACCCTGGGAGATGGATGACCACGAATCTGACAAAAATAGAGGAAACAATTGAGATAAATTTTCCACATGTGTGAAGGAAAACTGGGGAAAGGCACTATAAGACAAAACCTAAAAGGGAATGTTGTAGAAAATAAATCACTGGGAAGAGATATTGATCTCAAGCTAGGAAAAACAAAATGAAAACATTAGAAATGAAAGGGCATGGGTGCTCATAGTTGTTATGGGACTTATCGGTAAATGCGGACATAAACAGATCTCCCTAGATCCACCTAGTTCGAGAACAAAATAGAACATGATATGATGTTTTCCCTAAGCTCTAACCATTGAGTTTACTAGATAACAAGAGATAGGCAACATACCATTTAAATATCGCCTCCTCTTGCCATTGTTGTCCTAGATCCACTCCGGTTCTCCTGTGATATTGAATATGCAAGGGAAGACAAGCCAACCAAAGTGAAAGCAATATAATATACTCAACGAGAACCTATGTATGTGATCAAGGAATCATACAATAAAACAAGACAAGTTTTATGCGAAAGAAACATATCATTGTATCATATTAAAATTAAAGTGGAGATTACAACCAAAGCCTTGATGTTTCAAGGTCCCCTTCCAATGACCCTTTTCTCCAACACACACACTTTCTCCAATCTTGGATGAATAAGATCCACGAGGACTTGATGAACTAAAATGAGGCTCTCAAGAATGATCCAATGCAGAACTTTCCATATGATCTTAGCCTATTCAATCTTCATTAACCTTGAAATCAACCTTAGCCTTTTCCATGAGAAATCCCTCTTTATATAAGGTAAAGACAGATGGTTGAAGAGATTAGGATGATCCCACCAAATCAGAGAAGCGAGTAATATCCCAACCATATAGATGCCACCTCATATTCTAGAAGATCCCCTTATAAAACTTTCGTGAAACTTCCCCTTTTCTTAGTCTTTTGACATCGTCGGACCCTAGATGTAGAGAATCTTTTAGAGACGTCGCAACCCAACTTTAAGGCAGAGGGGAATTATCAAGCATCGTCACGCCTGACATATGGTGCAGCCTGTGACGACCTTCCTTAATAGGGTTTTTGAGAAGAGAAATTCAGTCACTTTCCTCATGAAGAAAGGCTCTTTTTGGGAACATGAACACATGTTTTCAATGGATCACTGGGGTGACCAAACTAATGTGTAATAGAATTCCCCCCAAAGTATGAGACTGGGACATATGCTCTATGCTCTAAAGAATTCAAATTTGGACATAGCCATGAGACATACAAAGTGGATCTATGTTTCAATACAAACCGTGAATAATCCGTCGCAACCTAGAACATAATGGTATGATCCAGGGTCTTCATTTCCATCATCCCTAAGTACGAATCTAACCATGCGATTACAGGTGTTGAAGTCAAACATGGTAGAAACCACTTGATTACCGGTTATTAATGAAAACCACTAAAAGGTGTGAAGGAAATCACCATTGATGTCAATGACTCCCAAGGTATGCTAGTACAATCTAATGAGTGTGAATAAATGAGTAGAAGTCGAACACTGGATGGAATCTCCCAATCAGGGGTCAATGATGTGAACCCACTGTTGAAAGCGAAGAAACCTGCCATTAAGGCATGTAGGCTTTAAGGTACTAAATGATTCCTAATTATTATTCCTGGATAATGAGTTGAAGTCAACAGGAAAAGACTCGTCACAGGAGGGCCTTGATGTATCCCCTGTCAATGACATAAAATAAGTAACAGATTTGAAGTAGATTGAAATATGAAGTTCTTTGAAACTGACATGGGGAAGGTCGAAATGGTAGAATATTTACAACTGAAGATGATCGAATCGATAGAAGTCTTGTTAAAGATGGACTTCCATTGAACATATGAACGACAAGACAATGGTCTTGGCAGCATTAATGCAAGGAGGACCCAACATATGGAAATCCAGATGGTAAAAAAAGAGACAAATGGATTTCCCAACCTGGATACAATGATGAAGGGGGGTGTCATGTTCAAGAGCGACTATTACTACCACAAACACGGATATAGAGACACATTTCTTTCTTAAATCCCCCCCCCACTATTTTTGGCGAGTACCTCTTTATTTTTACGCAAGATTGAGGAGGATAAGACATGCTTGTTGATGTAAGATCATCCTTCGAACGAGTCCCTCAGAGTAAGTTTAAAAAACCCTAAGAAGGAGTGGTTAGATCACAGATGGGTCTTTCGCTGTTAGTTTAACGAATCCAAAGACAGAAAACTCAGGGGTTTTTCATGTTTAGAGAGTCTGAAAAACACTTGAAGAGAACTCCATCAGTTCCTTTTCTATAAATTAATCTAATGAGACCGAAAAAGTGATAACCTATCGCTCATCAAATGTTTTCTTCAGATACTTTTACGAGTGTGAAAAGAACAAGGTCGCTCGATAATCTTTTCAGTTTTTACGAAGCGTGAAAAGAGCTTAAAGGATACTCCATAGGTTTTGTTTTTCGTGTTACCATTACGAGTATGAAAAAATGACAAAAGTATACTTGGTTACATTCTCATTGATTTATGAGCATGAGAAAGAACAAAAACTAAGCTCGGAGTTTTTCCTGAGAAGCCCTAAAAGAATTTGTACATTCCACAAATGTATAAAAGCAAACCAAAAAGGCGTATCCTTGTTCAACATTTCACTCCTAGGTTTTTCATCTGCAAAAAATCAAACACTTGCAATGTCATTAGGACTTTAGGGTTTAGGTGAAATATATAGAATAATATAAAATATAAATGAAAAAGTGAAAAAGTTAATAAAAATGGATAAAAACTTCATTTCACTATTCCATTATTATTTCACCCAAACTTTGTTCCAAAACCCGTTATTTACCTCAATTTTTCAATGTGGATTGCAGAAGGCACGGTTGATAATTCGACGAATGGTCTCCATAGAACATGTAATTTTCATCTCTCTCAACTTTTCATGGATCAATCTTTTCTTTTCATTGGTTAAAAATGACTTTTTGAGTTAAGTTTTCAAAGGTGCCTATGCGTAGAGGTCATCGTAGGCTCCCTATATCGTGCCCTGTGACAACCCAGGGTCATCGTAGGTGGCCTTAAAGCTAACCTACGAAGACCCCGCACTGTACATATGCCTAGGCCTGCGACGTGCATAGTTCAAAAAGTTTCTAGGAAGAAGATGAAGATGCTACTCTCTCTTTCATGTTCCATTGCAGGTTTTCTACGGTAAGAATGTTGGAATGGTGAGAGAGAGAGCACGAGGAGGATGACTTGTTTTTCAGTAATGACCCGGGAATGGTAAATTCTCTCCGTAGTGTGGATTGTTAACATTCATTAATATTTAAGGCATGAGGGCCCAACTGAGGTTTCACGAATACCTAGTTCACATGTGGGATGTGAACAAGCAGGCGTTCTGTGTGTGGGTTCACATTCTTACAATAGATATTGAGGATATCTACTTCTTGACTGGTCTATCTTTCCATTGGTCTCAAGTTACGCTTACAGGTAGCAGGGGAGGTGGTGAGCGTATGAGCCACTATATCAGTGCACATTGCGTGACAGGTACTCAGAAACATAGCGGGAAAGTCACTATTACAAATGTCTGTGACTTGCCTCTATGAACCATCCTCTACACCATCACACGCATGGTGGGGAGTGAAACTCCCCACATGGCTCTTCAGAGCTATTTCCAGTATGCGTTGGAATGTATGGAGCCCCGAGTTTTCAACTGGTGTGACGGGGTTCTCAGAAGCATGAAAAAACAATTGACCAAGTGCAGGAGTGGTGAGTTGAAACAATTTGAATACGGATCGATTTTGGTGTCCTTATTCCTAGAGAGGTTCCCATATTTACGCTTGCAGGTAGCGTGGGGTATAATTGCCCCACAAGATCCAATAATGAAGAGGTGGGTTGACCTCATGGCATGACATGTGACTGGTCCTATCATCAAGCATAATGATGTTTTCTTTGACTGGTTGCAGACTCAGATGCTCATGGTCGACGACTATGTGTATGTCAGACTTGACTTCCATGGAGATATGGACCCGATTCTTCTTGAAGGTTCCAAATGGGGGGACATAGGTAAGAAGTACATTTTGTTTTTATGATGTTTTTGTGATTTTTAATATAAAATGCTTTTATGTGTTGTTTATTTGATGACTAATCAAATGCTCTTTTGATGATGCAGATGTGGGACCTTACTGACCTCTAGGTTCATCCCCCATCTAGAGGCGAGGGGAGAGATTTGACGTAGCAGGAGTAGCTGCTGCTGACTATGAGATCCTAGTGCAGAATCTAGAGGGGCTTGTGATGAACATCCTGGATGCCTCCATCGACGATATCGTGAGTCATTATCAACGCCATACAATGGGCGTGTCTACTTCCATTGGTTGATTGCTCCTTAAATTAGCATGGGAAGTTGCATTTTATAGCGAGCAACATCCTTGATTCTCTATTTGTATAGGAAGCCATGTGATTCACATTTTTGATATTTTGGTCTTCGGATAAAAACACTTTTTTTTGTAAAGTTTTATCGTTATATATATATGAGGCTTCTACCGGCTTACTTGTTGTATATACAAAGTGTGATTGGATTTTATAAATGTCTCAAATGTATGTCTAACACATAGTTATCCAATGCATCTGTTAATGTATTTAGACATCTAGGAATGTGTTTATATTCAATGTAATCAAAATGACGTTCCAAGAGGAAAATTCTTAAATATACCCTTAATAACGTAGGACATCGAATGGAGTAAACATTACTCAAATGTAGGACTACTAATTGTGAATCCAGTCATACAATAATATGGTGGATTCCAAGTGAAACAACATCAGTCAATAATTCGATGACTGCACTATATTCTGCGATATTGCTAGTTGCCCGACCAACACAAACACCATGTAGACTAATCAATTCATTTGTAGGTGCATAGATTTCCCAAGAAATAGATGCTAAGTTCTAAGTACTGTGACTAACTCCATCAATGAAGCCAATGTAGTGTAGCGAAGACACTGACATATGGAAACCAAGCACAATGCAAGGTAAGTAGTTGAAGGTCGAAACCAAACAACGAAAAAAAGCACACTAAAGTATGATACACTAAAGTACAAGAACTCATGCAAAAATGACTTAAGCACAATACTTATTTATGTAAAGTCCATTTCTGGGTTCACTCAAAGGAATTCCATCATAATCAACCAACTCATAAGCTCCCTTCTCCAACACACGTTTGACAATATAAGGACCTTGCCACATGGCCTCGAATTTACCGACCCCTATCAAATCGCGATCTTGCTCGTAAAGTAGAACTAGATCACCTTAAAAAAAACATGTGGCTTGACATATTTGTCGTATTGGGATTTAACAAGTTTCTTTTGGGTTTCAATAACTAAGGTGACATCGCAACGGGTTTCGTCTAGTTGCATGAGATACAAAAGACACTCTTCTTTGGCCGAGGTATTGGGGAGAAGTTCAACGTCCAGTTTCAAAGATGATTTTTCACATTCAATCGAAAAGATAGCTTCGATACCATAAACTAGATGGAAAGGTGTAAATCTCGTGGCATACTTAACGGATGTCTGATAGGCCCATAATGTTGAGAACAACATCATGTGCCGATTTGTCTTATGAATTCCTATCATCTGTCAAAGCATAGTAATGAGAACTTTGTTGATTTCTTCAACCTGGCCATTGGCCTGTGGATAATAGGGGGTTGAGTTTTCATGGAGAAGACCCAAATTTTCAGTAAGTTCGGACATCATAAAATTTCGAAAATGACTACCATGATCAGTAACGATAGCTTGAGGGATACCAAACCGAGTAATGATATGATTGAATATGAACAATGTTGCATTTTTCCCGGTGTTATCAAATGTAGGCATCGCCTCGGCCCATTTAGTGAAATAATCCACAGCTACAATGATGTACCCATTCCCCCCGATCGAGTGAGGGTTACATGCCATGAATTCAATGCCCCATTTGGCGAATGGACCAATGGAAACTACAAGATGTAAGGAGTAGGATGAGATATTATCTTGTTATTATAAGTTTGGCAAGCATGGAATTTCTGAACAACAGTAATGCAATCCTTAAACAAAGAAAGACAGAAATAACCCGCTCGTAAGATCTTTTGGGCAGTGGCATACCCAGAAATATGACCGCCACATGCTCCAGAGTGACAGTCATTCAATGCTTTGTTAGCTTCATCGTAGGTGAAACATCGTTGAAAAATGGAATCAACACCGTGGAGGTAAAGAGTATCACCAAGAATGATGTATTGAAGGGCTTGATATCGTATACAACGATGATATGTACTAGATAGATCGGGTCAAAAATTTTGAGTCTGGAGATAGATAATAATATCTCTATACCATACGTCATCAGAACTGATCAGAAAAAGGGATTCTATATCATACGTCATCAGAACTGATCAGAAAAAGGGATTTGTCAGGCAAGGAATCCTCTACCACATTTTCTGTCTCAGTGGAGGGAAGGTCACATATCAGTTCGAAAAAAACCAAGAATTTATTTGACTTGGCGCATTCAAATTCCAAGTCAAACTCTTGGAGAATCACTATCCATTTGGATTACTTTCCCCCGGACAATTCTCAGGTGAGGATATGTTGCATGGGGTTGCAATCGGAAATAACAGTGGTTGTGCATAATAAGATATAATGATGAAAACATTGGACAACTTGAACAAATGCCAAGGCTAGTTTCTCCACATGTAGGTATTTGGTCTTGGTAGTCATGAGACTCCAACTCAAATAGTGTATCACATGTTTGCCATGAGAATCATCCTCTTGGACTAAGACCATAGCGATGGTAGAGTTCAAAGTGACTAAGTAGAAGAAGTAATCTCGACTATAGTCAGGGGGAAACAATAATGGTGTACGGGTTAAGGAAAGTTTCAAAGCTTCAAAGGCTTTGTTTGTTGTATCATCCCATACAAACTTGTAACCTTTCTTGAGTAGCCAAGTGAATCCTTTCATTATTTCAACGTAATTGGAGATGAAATGACATAAAGAGTTTTCCTTCCATTGCAAACTTTGGAGTTGGCGTAGCGTGGAAGGAGGAGGTAGATTAAGGATGGCCTCAACCTTCAAGGGGTATACTCGAATCCCATGTATCGAAACAATAAAATCAAGAAGTCGGTCAGATTCCACACAAAAAACACATTTTTGTGGGTTTAAGAGGATATGATAATAACGACAATGTACGAAAATGGCCCTTAAGTGTGCCAGGTGATCTTGGCGATGCATGCAATGCGTCGGTAGGTCATCAAGATAGGGTTGCACAATGTGTTTAATATCATGGAAAGAATAAGACATAGAGCATTGAAAATTCATGCCAACATTATTAAGACCAAAGGGTAATTTCTGGTAGGAAAAGGTTCCCCTTGGGAAAATAAAAGCGGTCTTGTGTTGGTCTGCAGGTAAAATATTAATTTGATTATAGCCGGAGAAACCATCCATTAAAGAGAATATTTTGTTGCCATCACAGTCATCAACGATATGGTCGAGGAAAGGGGTCGGGTAATTGTCCTTAGGAAAAGTCTTATTTATGTCCCTATAATCTACACAAATGTGGATGGTACCTTAATTTTTATTCACCGGAACTAGATTGGATACCTAATCAGTCAAAGCCACAGGATAGACAAAGACAACATTAAGAATTTGTTTAACTTCAAGCTTGATAGAAACAAATTTGTGTGGATGTACTGGGTGAATTCGTTGGTGAACGAGTTTATCATCTAGGTATGTCTTAATCTCGTGCACAATGATATCAAGATCGTTACCTAGCATTTCCTCGTAACTCCAAGAGAAAACGTCACAAAACTCTTGGAAAAAGGATTTATAAGTGCGGACCTCATCAGTAGAACATGAGGCCCTAATATGAACATTCTCCACAACTCCGTGTTTAATGGATATGTCGAGAAGGAGGGTAGGTGAAATGTTTCTCAATTTCCCTTCATACAAAACATCATGTGTTGACTTGGGAAACTGAAGAGATAACAACAATGATTGACGGAGTCAAAATCCATTGGTAAATCTCTATAGTGTCATGCTCTAGGAATAGAATGGAGTGATGATGCCCATCGTCCCAGGGAGTGTCTTCCATATGCATGACTGACATGATCATCTCATATGTAGGAAAAATCACGTTAAACGGATCAGGATATGAATCATAGAGAGAAGGAGAGGAGGGGGTTGTCGATTGAAGAGCTTGATAAGCGGATTCGACCAAACTTAGAGGCATCTTGTTTCCATAATGAAGGTAGTCACCAGGGTTAGGTGCTACACATGGGTCGTATGACTTAGGGGTTTCATGAAAAATGGTGGATATCATGTTAATAGTGGCAACAAAAGGCAGGGGAATATCAGGTGGTGGGATTGGAAATGTACCCATCAAAGTTGAATCTTTCAAAAGAACCACTCCGACATTCTCGTAACTAGGAGGTTTCTTAGAAATAAAAGGAATTTTGCTAGTATGGGAATCGAAATTAAATAAGGCCAGTTGGTCAACAGTAACAACCTTTCCTTCGTGCGGGAAACATAACACACGGAAAAAAGGGTAGACACAACTGCGTGCATGGAATCAATCAATCTACGGCCGAGTAAAATTTTATAATCAACAGGTGCATCGAAGGCCTCAACCTCGATGTTGATTGATTTACCTTCCAACATAATATACAACGATGGCAGAAGGTTGTAAGGTTTAAAACCTGTACCATTGAATGCCTTAAGTGTATTGTGTGATTTGGTGAGGGTAGGAGACCCAATAGATTTCCAACAAGTGATGAACATAATGCAATTCGAGGCTCCTTCATCAATAACAATTCTACAGATATTCTTGTTTTCAACAACAACTTGGATCTGAAATGCGAACCGAGGAGGAATCCTTGGAACGCGATCTTCCAAGTCAAATATTATTAAGTTAGTATCAGTCAGATCAATTCCATCAATAGACTTTAACAATTCCTTCCATTGAGAAAGACAACTTTGAAGGACTTCGAGAGCTAACATCGCAAAAGGTGCTTGCGCAAGGTCTTCTACAATACTGTAGTTTTGGGCAGCACATGCATGAGGATTAAACATAGACTTTTGAACAACGCCATTGGGAGGGGGGAGAAGAACTGTATCGAGACCCAGTATTTCAAGATGAAGAGGACCATTTGGAGGTGAAGTTGGAGGATAAGATTGAACCAATGAAGTTGGTATATCATCAACTTTCTCTTTTGATGGAGAGTAATCTTTGGCTTGAGTTGCGACTGCAACTTCATTCTTTTTAGAATCACCAGTACACAGAAGGAAATAATATGATGTGGAAGGAGAATTTTGGTCATGAATGACCAATTGGGCCTACTTCCGAGAAGGGAAAGGTTGTGACAAAATGACAGGTGTAGAAGGTTTCTTGGTCCCCTGGAGGAACTTAGTAACCTCAACATGTCTTGAACAATGTTTCATGTAATGATCATCACCACAAATCAGGAAGGGGTAACGAGGTTTACGTTTATCTTTCTCATCAATGGTTTGCATTTTGCATTTATCAAATTTTGGATTAGTATTCTTTTCCTCCTTGTTCTTACCCTTACCTTTATTTTATTTTAATTTTACCAGTAGGCGTGGATTGAACATAATTAACCTCAATAATTTTACTGATGGAAAGAGTAGGAGTAGGAGTATTTTGTGCATTAGAATTATTAGATTTGGGATTGGTGTGACCAGAATGTGTGTACTAAGTTTTAGCATGAAAGGTGTCAATCACACCATTAGCAGTATGAGAAGCTGCTAGAGGTGTTGGGGTAGGGTTTGTAGAAGGGCGAGGAGCATCAGGGATCAAATCGTAAAGTGTTCCTATCTACGAATAAACGAGATCGAGATATTGAGCATGATTAATCGCCTTCTCTTCAGTGACAACACCACCCATGGCGACATCATGAGAAACAGGCCCAATGAGTGATTTGGTAAACCACTCGGACAATAGTTGATTAGGAAGAGGAACTTTGATCAAACATCTTCTCCTCCTCCACTCATGGATGTGATCAGAAATGTGAGTGAACAAGGATTGTTTAAAAGAACTCAAAATTTTGGTTCTTGTCTCGTACCAAATTGACAATTGTAATGTGTCAAAAAGGCCATGGCTAGGGTGTTAAGATCGTTAAAGAAAACTCGTGGTAAATCGATGTACCATTTTTCTTCCGAACCAGTGAGAGTTCGTTGGAAAAGTTGTAATCTAATGGATTCATCCATAAAGGATTTGGATGAACACCATAGATGAAAAGCCATAACAAGATTATTCAGATCTTCTCTTTCTCGATTGTCAAATTTAGGAATGTTAGAAGGTAACTTGGCTGGTATGATAGGCCAATAAGGAGAGTGTAAGATAGGATCATTCAAAATACTAGACAGATCAAGTAAATCCAAAGTGGCTAGAAAATGAAATTGTTGGTTCACTTGAGGAAACTAGTAGTTCTGAGGGGGAAGCCTCGTAGGTATACCAGTAGGACCATAAGTAGTCTGGAAATAATTAGACAGTCCTGATAGATTCAGTTGTGGAGGATTTTGAGGCATATAGCCCACAGGATTGGGTTGATTAGGGATGTTCCCTTGGAGAGGAAAATTAGATTGAAAGTTTTTACCCCAAGTGGGATTCAAAGAATTTGGATATGGTTGACCAACGTTAGGGGGTACGAAAGATTTAACTTGAGGATGTTTCCCCCCAGATAGTTGTATATTTCCTTGGAAAGGAATATTCCAAGGTTGATTTTGTAACACAAGTGTGCTTTTTCCATAAACTAGGTTATGGAATCCAACCTGAGGTTTCCCCCCAAGTTGAGGTTGTGCCCCAATCTGAGATTGTCCCCCAATTTGAGGTTTCCCCCCATATTGAGGTTGACCTCCAACAGGAATCTGGAAACCAGAAGTGAGAGAAAGACTGGTGCCTCCAACTGGTTTGGAGCCACTAGGGCTAAGATAATGAGATCCCCCTAGCAAAGGCGGAGGAGGAACATAAGGCCCTCCTGAGAGAATATGGGCAGGTGTAGGAACAAATTGACTCGCAGCGTTATACCCAGGAGGGAAAAAAATTCCAGAACCTCTAGATGAAATCTGGGTAGGGATAGAAACATAAGTATTCAGAGATATATACCCAAGGGGAAGTGATGGATTTGGTCTAGATGGAAGTGGTGTTCCAAATGGATCTTGGGTGACAACCACATTTCTGGTAGAAATCGTGATAGCTCGTGGGACCATAGAATGGACCATTTGGAGAGGAAGGATTGACTGAGAACCGACCAACAACTGGTCTGAAACAGTGGTGACACTACTGGTAGTACCATTGAAATGGTCTAAAGGTATCGTATAGGTAACATATGTCTCAGGCACTTGCGATGCCATAGGTTGATCAGGACTCGCTCCAAGGTTGCCGTAAAGATCACATACTGTCAAAGGGACAAAACTAGGATTAGAAATTCCAACAGTCTGAACCAGTGTCCTAAATGATTGACTTTGAAAAAGTGGATCCTCTACTCTAGATCCTGCGTTAGGTACGGTAAGTAATTCAGTATTATCAACAACAACAATTTCTCTAGACGAGTTCATCTGAAGTATACGTGGGTCTTGTCTTATACTCAATAACAGATTTGGAGGAAGTTTGAAAGATTCTAAGTTATCTGAAACTATTATGAATCCCTCCAACGAATCTGTGCTTCCAACTTCTGAAGCTACTTCGTTATTGACTACTCCCTCAGGAGAGCCTCCTCGTGAGTTAGGAAGAAAAGATAGGTAACCTTCCATATCTTCCAGGGGTAGTCCTTGAATCCTATGTGAACGAAGAAGGCTAATGTTGGCTGAACTAAATAAAGAACGGAAAAAATCTATGACCAACTAGAGAAAAAAAATAACACTCTCTAATAAAATCTAGGAATAAAACCAAGGAGACAAACCTTCTTATTTCAAAGTCACTAGTTGGTGATGAAATCCAACGTTGTGAAATCAAGACATGAAGGGGTTGGGATAAGCAGGTGGAAAAGTTACGTTGATGACCTGCTTAACAAATTACACCTTGGTGCAATCTCCCACACATAATCGTGGGTATACCCTCCAAG
Source organism: Picea sitchensis (assembly GCA_010110895.2). Classification (NCBI taxonomy): domain Eukaryota; kingdom Viridiplantae; phylum Streptophyta; class Pinopsida; order Pinales; family Pinaceae; genus Picea; species Picea sitchensis. The sequence continues at coordinate 127,925 of SNQJ01S0001858.1, forward strand.
GACCCCTAGTGAGTTTGGCCAATGTTGATTCCAAGTACCATGAAGACTTTCCCCTCTACATTCACCTCGTGTAAAGACCCTAGAGAGATAGGCTACTAAAGTTACCAACTGCAACAATGATGCCTGGGGAAACAATCAACATCTGATCCACGTGCAAAGGTAGGGTATCTAGCCCAAAATCAACTCGAAAGGATTCCACTCATAATTGTGGGTATACCTTCAAGTGACCCCCAATAATACCTGCAATCTCTACACCAAGACCAACAAAGCAGGGTGAGTAACTCTGCTAGTCTTAATGCGACCTCAAGTTTGACCCATGAAAAAATGTAGCAATTGGATTTGAACTCTTCCTATAACAAGATGTTATTGTTTGTTTTGATGCTTTGGAGAGTGTGTCTTACAACCTATTCCAAAGCGCTATCCTAACTAATGTTGGTGAAAAAGATCCCTAGAAAATAAAAGTTACAAATAAATTTTGAATTTACATTGTATTTTGGAGGCTATTGATTACTCAAAAAAGGAGATGGAAGTGTAACTGATGAAGTTGTGACCTTGACCCAATAATATGAAAAAAGAGATGAATGTGAAAATTTTCAATTCAATGAACTCTAATTACAGTAGGGAGAAGGTATTTCTTTCGAAGTACAACAAGCTACAAATTGCAATTTCTTAATTTCAAATGAACACAATTCCAAACAATCATGAACTACAAAATTTTCCAATTTCTTCTCATTACAAATATTTTGAATGTAAAAATTTTCTTAAGAGAGATCACTAAAAAGAATAAATGAATTCAATTCTTCCTTTTCAAAACAAAATTAGAGATGTGATGACAAAAGGAAAAAGTAATCCAAGAAAATCAAGACATTCTCAACACAATTCCCAAACCAAATTCGTAATGTAGACAAAAACAAAAAAGACAAGAAAACCTTTTGACATAAACAAGAAAAAAGTGTTTCTCAATCAACGAACAACCTGAAAAATTAAATGAATCTGAAACTTGATGCAAACCAAAGACCATTTTTCAGACCAGCACCCAGATCCAGATCTGAGATTATATCCTTGCAACAATGAGTACAAACAAAATCTTGCAAAATGCAAAGAAAGACTTGCAATCACTGAAAACCAATCGCAACAAATATTTAAACTCATAAATCAATCAAACATGGGCATAAGAAGTTCACCCCAGGCAACTAAGGAAACTATGGGTGGTAAAAGACAGATTGACTCACTCCAACAAAATCTACAAGAGTCGTCGTAGGATGGGTATGGGACATAGTGTGAGGAGTTGAGGTCGTCGCATGCTACTGGAAGAGCACAGTGCAACATCACCGCACTGGAATGGTCAATCAGAGCGCAACATTTAAGGGTCGTTGTAGGCTACCAATAAGGTACAACGCGACGATATTTGTAAATGAAGAAAATTTGGGAGAAAGGAAAAAAAATCTAAATGGACTTCTAAACCCAGGGAGTCCAGATGGATCACCCACAAACTCAGAGAATGAAATTTATCAAAGGAAGGTAGGCTAAAGGAAAATGGAAAACAAAAAATCAAAAGGAGGTCGCATCCCTAGTAGATTTGCTAATTTTGTTATGGGACTTATTGGTAAATGCATACATAAATAGATATCCCTAGATCCACCTAGATCTAGAACAAAACAAAACATGATATGATGCTTTCCCTAAGATGTAACCATTGAGTTTACTAGCTAACAAGAGATAGGAATCATACCGTTTAAATATCGCCTCCTCCTGCCATTGTCGTCCTAGCTCCACTCCGATGCTCTTGTGATATTGAATCTGCAAGGGAACACAAGCCAACAAAAGTGAAAGCAATATAATATACTCAATGAGAACCTATGTATGTGATCAAGGAATCATACAATAAAACAAGACAAGTTTTATGGGAAAGAAACGTATCATTGTATCATATTAAAATGAAAGTGGAGATTACAACCAAAGCCTCGATGTTGCAAGGTCCCCTTCTGATGACCCTTTGCTCCAACACACACACTTTCTCCAATATTGAATGAAGAAGATCCACAATGACTTGATGAACTCAAATGAGGCTCTCAAGAATGATCCAATGCAGAACTCTCTATACAATCTTAGCCTATTCAATATTCATTAACCTTGAAATCGACCTTAGCATTTTCCATGAGAAATCCCTCTTTATATAAGGGAAAGAGAGATGGTTGAAGAGATTAGGATGATCCCACCAAATCAGAGAAGAGAGTAAGATCCCAACCATACGGATGCCACCTCATCTTCTAGATAATCCCCTTCTAGAACTTTTGTGAAACTTCCCCTTTTCTTAGTCTTTTGACATCGTCCCACCCTAGCTGTAGAGAAGCTTCCAGAGACATCGCAACCCGACTTTAGGGCAGAGGGTGACGATCAGACATTGTCGCACCTTGCATATGGTGCAACCTGTGACGACCTTCCTTAATAGGGTTTTTGAGAAGAGAAAGTCAGTCACTTTCCTCATGAAGATAGACTCTTTTTGGGAACATGAACACAGGTTGTCAATGGATCACTGGGGTGACCAAAATAATGTGTAACAATAGTTTAAACATGTACATGAGTAGATGAAGACGAATATTTTGATGAAGAAGGATAAGTACATCAAGCATGAAGAAGAAAGGGAATATACAAAATGTACTCAAGAAGGCTTAAAGAAGAGAATGTGATCTCAAAAGGAGAAAGACATTGGTAATGGTTGAGGTTTCCATAGCTTTTGGATTGGAAAACCAATGATCTTTGTAAGCTGATATGTAACCATCAAGCCATTGTAATTATTTTCTATAGGAAAAAATATCACACACACACAGAGAGAGTTGAATGGCAGTTTTTGCCTTCAGGTTTCCACAATGAGCCCTTTCATAATGCGTGAACGAATGTTGTGGATGTTTGTTGTTATATTATGCTTTATTGTAGAATCTCTTATAATTGTTGATTTGTTGATTATTGTTGTAGAGGATAAATGGATGAGTTATATGTATTCCCATCATATAGATCTCTATGATTGTTAGTCATGTATAAATATTTGAGAATGTAAGTTTCCACAGTTATCCATATTGTTAGAAAGTTTTCTAGATAAACTTCATACACAATTTTTATCCAAAAAACTTCCTAGCATGTATAAAGATGTTTACAAGCCTAAGAATTGTGCATAGAGTATTTGTGTGAAGGAAATGCATTGAAATTATAATTCTCTTCATGTTGGTGTAGTTGGGATGATTTAATACTTTGTCTAAGGTATGGTGTGTTCCAATTTTATTCCCCACATGAATATCATAGAATCACTTCACATGCTTGTGTAGAATCATCTGGTGGAGCAACCCTATGGGCTCATTACCCAGAGGTTGATAGGAAATATATTTCTATTGGATTGTTTACCATTCATTGAGTTATGCCTAAGTCCTTATTGAAGAAATAATCCATGTGAAGGTTGATTTTCACTAAAGGAGGACACAAATTGTGCAAGAAGGATGGGTTAGTGTAGACTTGTGTTCTATAGCATCCAATTATTTGTGTTACAAAATAGCAAAGTGTGGTGGATGCACAACTTTCATAGTTGTAACTTTTGAAGGATTCATTCATTGTTCCATATTTTTTTTAGAGTTTGTGTTTCCCAGTATTGTATGTCGATTAGAGTTTACTAGGAATTTCCCTGAAATGCAAGTGGTGGTGTTTACCCCCCGCACCAAGTGATCTCTTAGCTATGCAAAAGCAAATGTATGTGAATGTAGGTGATATCATTATTGTTGAGAATTATTTGTTGGGAAGAGCATTGTTTCTCTACCTAAGATATTCTCCTATGTGATTTTGATTGGTAAATGGGTCTTGGCTTTCCTATATCATTATCCATCATGAGCATGTAACTCAATGGTTCATCATACAACTAGCTAGAAAAAGTTCAGATAGGTTTAGGTTCAATTCTCCTATCGAATTTTTTCAACACTTCAATTTTTTGAAATTATAATGTACAAACATTCCATTAAATTCATTTTATAATTTCTCCTTATCTATCATAATTGTATAGACAATGGTAAAATGCATAATACTAGCATTCACTATTAATCACATGTGAACACCATCTTAATTCAATATTTAATAATAATGAATAATGAGATCAAGGTCAGGAAGAAATGACATTTTTTGGTGGAGAGATTTATTCACCGATTTGAAATTCTGTCTCCTCGACATTCAGGTGACAGGTTCGGACAATGAATCTTGGAATTCTAAAGTTTTTTTACATCAATAACCTTGTTATTTTAATGTTAAAGATATGATTTTTGACATTTGTATAATATTTTCTTGAAAAGAAATCTTGACATACATCTCATCTCAAAGATCGTATTAATATTCGAAAAGAATTTTTGACATATATATATGGAAGATGATATTAATATCTAAATAATTTTATTTATAAAAAATTGTTGTAATGTTTTAAAACGTATATAAAAAATATGAAATATATAAAAATTATAAAAAATTAATAACAACCATGGTGTATTATTTTTTTAATTACCTTTAATAATATAAATATATATTTTGGTGATGAGTTCTGGACTATGAATTTTGGAATTCTAAGATTTTTTTCCGCAACTTGTTTCTTATAGGATTTTAGGGTTTGTTTTTTTTTCAAAATGGATTAATTTAATGTAAGATTTTTATAAATGTATAATTTTTTTTGAGAAAATTTGAAATATATTTTGAAAATAACGTTAATATTTAAATAATTTTATTTAAATTTTTAATAATAAAATAAAAAATATTATAAAGTTTTTTTAAGTCTAAAACAAAAAGGTAGTTTAAATGTTTTAAAAAACGAATTATTTTTTTCATTCATATTTTCTAAAGACTTTTTAGAGAAATCCAGTGAGAAATTGTTAGATCCACATATTTGAGTGATTATTTCTATATAATTCTAGTGCTCCAAGGATTTTTCAGCATGATGAATTCATTTATGCAATCAAAAATAGATTTTAAACAACAAAAAATAGTGATTTCATGCAGATTTATGTCACCGGATTCTATCAAAAAAATAATTTCTTAGAACATTTAGACAATGCCTAAATAAAATAATTGTTAACATAAAGATAATTATTTTTTAAATAGTACAAATATTGTGTTATATTATAATTAAGATGTTGTGTTTGCCATATTCAATAGTGTATGTGTTATGGTAGGGTAATTTTCTCAAAACAATATCAAACTCCAAATAATTTTTTTAAGGGTCTCTAGAAGTCTTAGAACACTGTTGTTTTATTATATATATGATGATGATGATGATGATGAATGTCCACTAAGCTAAAATTGGTCTATCAGAACTTAAGAGGGTAAGTGATTACTTGCGATTCTTTAGAATTTTGTTTATGTGCTCGAAAAACATTAAGAGAAGCTTTCCAAGGTCACTATAGTTTTGTTGAGTTAAGAGGTTAGGAAGGTTGGTAGTGTGACAAATATTTTGAAAATGAAATCTAATCTGGGTATAGGCTGGACAATCTAAGAGAAAGTGTTTTTCATCTTCAACCTTCTTAGCGTCACAAAGGTGACACACTCTTTTATCCCAGCAATAGATAATTTTGATCTTCTAGATTAGGGTTGATTACATCCTTATAATATCTTAACTTTCTTTTTCCTTTAACTCTTTATCACACCGCATTTTCTCCTTAAATTTTGATTTGATGATATTTTTAATAGTATCTTTATTCTGCAAAATGGTGTCTTCCATGATTCCCCAATAGTTTAGCCAAGACTGGGTATCTTTATGCCATCCTCGCTTGAGTCGATGGTGGTTACGACTCAATGTTGAAGCAATTTTAGGAAGCCTGTTGTTTTCCATGTTGTTTAACTTGTTCTTATACATTAGGTATCTAGTCATATCCGTGCTCTCAATGGGGGAGAGGCTTGTTTCTAAGAGGAGGATGAGATAGGGTGTATTTCCTTTAATTTTGAGATTATAGGTTATAAATTCTTTTGTATTTTCTCTATATTTCTCCATGATTCACGAGAGATACTACAACCTCAGACTTCACATCCATAAAGAATAAGAGGTGTAACGAGAGTCTAAAAGAGGAGTTTCTTCTTATCCCAAATCCAAAGATCGGCTCAATTATAATTGTTTTCAAGCCCATAATAATCTTTCCATCCCCCAATAATCCTTTTCTCAATGCTAAAATTCCATTTGAGCTTGTGGTGAATATCAATTCCAAGATATTTGTATGAAATCTTTTACTTGAGCTTGTGGTGAATATCAATTCCAAGATATTTGTATGAAGTCACTTCCTCCAAGAAAGCATATTGTCATATACAGAGATAATCATAAGTGATTATATATATATATATATATATATATATATATATATATATATATATATATATATATATATATATATATAACTTAAATATTAAGAACTTAATTTTTATTTTAATAAATAATTTATAAATTTATAAATAAATACATATATTTGTTATAAAACCAAAAGTTTTAATAAAAAAAACCAATTGTTATTAAAACATTTTTTTTTTTATAAAAGTAGGATATGTATTCTTATGTAGACTTTAATAAGCAAATACTTGTGTAGACTTGATCCTTTGTTTCACAAACAAGAGGGTCCCATACACCAATTTCTTTAAAATTGTCTTGGAAGTGACCTTAAAATTAGATTATTATTGTTGTTGTTGTTGTTGTTATTAAATAAATTAACATAGATAAATACCTAATGTTTTTTTAAAAACATTAAAAAAATAAAATTATAACACATAAAATAAAATAAATATATTAATAAAATATAAAAAAAACAAATAATATAAGATAAAAAAAAATATTAATAAAAGATGATTAGTGACTTCATAATAAATCATTGGACAAACCATATATAATAGGAGATATAGTTTAAAATTCAAATATTTACTTACATGATGGATTAATTATGTAATCGTGGATCCGCCCCCGAAAAAAACCTGAGTAGTTGAAGTTCGGGGCATATTTTATGGACATTCCATACAGATTTTGTGGATGTTTTTGTTAATATTTTTGGTGTAACTAGATAAGATATTCTTGCATATTTGTTTTAGTCAAACCTTTAAAAGGTTATTATAATTATATTGTGCAAGTTCGCTCAACATAAATTATTATATTATTGGTATTTTACTTATAATTGTAAAAATCCACATTGTGGCTAGTCTTATGGGTTAGTTAGGTCAAGATTCATGTCTCTTCAAGAGACATTGTTGTGTATAAATAGAGAATATGTTCCTCTCATCTGGACACACACTCATACACTTCTGTTGTGCATCTTGGAGCACATAAGAAGGTCTAGCGCACAATTCTTGGAGACTGGTTCTCTTGGTGTTTTGGTCTTGGTCTTTCTTGGAGAGATATATCGCATCATTATACTATTTGAAGGAATCTGTTTTGAGGATTTTGGTTGTTAGTTTTTCTACCCCACAAGGGTTTTCGATATAATCTTTGTGTTCTATTGTATCTGTGATTGTCTATCTTTCAGAGATCCTACTACAATTGCTATTGGATTAAGTAATTGTAATTGTGTAAACTAGAAGAGGTTCAAGAACCTCAAGGAGATGAAGCTAAGGAAAAATATAAGAAGGACATGGTGAGAGAAAAAATGATTATTGCAGACTCCATTAAGGACCACCTTACCCATCATTGATCATCATTATCTTCTCCAAAGCAAATGGTAGACACCTTAACTCGTCTCTTTGAGGGAAGCAACATAAATCAAAGAATGACTCAGAGATCTTAGTTGAAGAATGTGAAAATGAAAAACTTAGAAACCATTCACTCCTACTTCTCAAGAGTGAATCAAATCAAGGAGCAAATAGAAGCCAACAGTGACTCAGTAGAAGGAGAAGAGATGGTGATGACTACCTTGAATGACCTCCCAAGGTCATGGGATGTATTCATCAAAGGAATTTGTTCAAGAGAGAAGCTTCCCAAGTTCAATAGGCTATAGGAATACTGTTGGGCCCAAGATATGATCATTTTCATGACGTTATTATACACTTTTTTCCATATGTACATATGCGTTTTTCATCTTTTAAAGGAGCTTTTTGAAGAATTTTATGATAAAATGGTATAATTTCCATAAGGTACGTGTAATTCATGTTTAATGACTAAATCAAGTTTAATTCATCATTTTCTATGATTTCCAAGAGTTAATTCATGTTTTTCTGCTATTACAAGGAAAAACGCACCATGTTTCTAGTTCCAACACTTGATCCGGTATTCGTTCTAGCACTTGTTCCGGTACCCGATCCGATACTCATTCCAGCACCCAGTATTGCACAAAAACGCAAGGCAAGTTGGCAGTTATGGCATTGGTGGCCAGTGATGGACAAATCGGGAACATGGGTTTTATTTATCCTTGCCCCCTCCAACTACGAAGCTCAAGACAACTCAGTTTCAGTTGTCTAAAGATGGTGATTATTGGCTTGCTCCATTTTGTTAGTTATGGCATCATTTATTGTATTTTGTTGAATTTAGAGGTGGTTTGACCCTCCTGTGGTCGGCCACTTGGTTTGTAAATGTTATAAATACTACTGAGGTGGTCAAATGATTGTTAAGTAGAAGAACCAATTAGCATAAGCATTAGAATTGCCAGAAAAACGATTTTTCTCTGTTTGAGTTTTTACATTGCGAGAATTATGCCAGAACTGCGTTTTTGGATTTTTATGGTGAATTCGGCCTGCTAAGATCGTGGTGTACTTTTAGAGAGTGAACACGACTTGCTGGGGGGCCCACCAGTAGTCTGGTAACTGTCTTCATGTTTATTTTGCATTTCCTAATTTAAATTGCTCTCTTTTTATTTCTTGTATATGCATGTTTTTATTTAATTAATTAGTTTGTTGTAGCTTATTGTTTTACTTCTCTTTTACAGGTTAGATGATGATATGTGTTAGCATGTGTTGATTTTGTAGATTAGAAAAGGCTTGCAAGTCTCTCTCTCACTATACTAACCCTACATGCAGTTAGATGTTAAATTGTTCTTTCTTTTATATTTTTACAGTCAAGTTTAGAACAGATTTTTAATTAGAACAGAACATAGTTTTAATTTGGGTTTCCTTTGACAGGGATTTTGATGGATGGATAGATTTACTTCTAGTTTTCTAATCATAGCTTGCTTATCTTAGTTTACGTGGATTTCATTTACTTATTTATTGGTTAATGTAATTGTCAATTTACTCTTTAATATCATAGTTTAATTTATGTTTTCAATTCATTTTCTTATCATAGTTTGAATGATTAAAATAGACATAGTATAGTTTTATTTCACGCAATTTCCTTTCTTAGAATTAAAGTGCAATTGAATTTCTTAGTTAATGAATGAATCTAGTTTTCTTACATAGTGTAGAATTGGGATAATAACCTCGTTATGTTGTTGATGGTTCATACATGAATATGCAGGGTATTTAACATCTTTGACATGGCTAAATTCTCCTTAGATTATTTAATCCATACCTTTCATTTTTCCATTGAGATTAGTGTTGAGTTTATACCGTTGGAATTGTCCTTTGTTGTCAAGTGTCATCGAGATATCATCCATCACCATTGAAGGCATTCACACAACCACCAACATTACATTTGAGTGTTTCATAGGTTAAAGATAGTTTCTTTCTTTTGTAGATTAGAAGAGATAGTTTCTTGTTTTCATAAGTTTAGTTGGTAGTCTTTCCTGCTTTCAATAGAATAGATTTCCTTTCACGCATTGCATTGAGCATTTAGATTTCCTTTCACGCATTAGAAATAGTTTTTCATCAGGCATTTAGTCTACTTGCCTCTTAGGCTAGATAGTTGTTCAATGAGAAGTCTTTGCTTACTTGTCTATTTTCTTTAGTAGGATAAATGGTTGTCTTTGCTTACTTGTCTTTTACTTTAGTAGGTTAGTTAGGTGTCTTTTCTTACTTGTCTATTTTCTTTAATAGGTTAGATAGGTTCTTTTTCTTTCTTACTTATTTATTTTCTTTCATAGGGTGGTTTCTCATTGAATGTAGGTTGGCAAGATAAAGAAGTTTTCTTTTGTCATTTGCTTATCATGCTTAGTAGTTTGCTTTTGCTTATTGTTTGCTTTACATAGAGTTTTCATTTGATTTCTTAGGAACTATCCATCGATCCTTGGCCCAAAAGTACTTAGGTTACCTAGTTTCAAGTTTCTTACTAGGGTTTGCTCATTAGATAGGTTTGCTTGAGTAGATTAGCCTTAGATAGCTTCTTTCCTTAGTTAGACTATACTCCTACCAACCTTCTACCTTTGGCATATATTTTTCTACAACTCTAAGTTTACTTACCCTGGGTTGACAATTT